>WEIS01028141.1:0-30745 GCA_013389965.1 Todus mexicanus
TTTACTGAGAACTTCTGTCAAATCACTTCTTGCTCACTTCGCTCATGCTTTGGATACAAATTAAATATCAGCCGGGAATGACGTGAATTTGCAATGTGCAGAAATTAACGGAAAATAGGGTTAAGTTGATAGAGCACAGGAAATTTTGGCAGAGATACGATAGTTTGTAAATAAGAGGCCATTTTCTCCTCAGGAAAAGAGGGCTCAGGGCACAGTCTGACAAAACAGGGCTTGGAATGAGCAGCGGTGATAACTGCAGTGATTAGATCCCCTGGTAAACAGAGAACGCATGAAACAGAAAAACAGTCCTACACAGATTCCAGGAACAGAGCGAGTGATGTTTTAATAGAAGTTACACAGAATAAGGGCTCAGACAAAGAAGTAAGGAGCTGAAGGAAAAAGAGAAATTAGGGATGAAAAGAACTGGAGAAAGGCAGAGGAAATAAGAAGTTGAAAAACACGTTTTCCCTCTTCCTGAGAGAAAAGACTTGTGTTATGTTTGTTACACAGGGAGTTGAGTTTATCTTCTTAGTAGCAATTTTTTTCCATAACAAGCCTCTTGCTTTCTGTTTTGGTATGGAAATACCAGTTTCCCCACCCCATATACTCTACCCAAGGTAGTAAGTCAACCAGGCTCTGTGGTGTGGGCAGCTCAGTTCCTCTATCCCAAGCATACTTCTAGTAAATTAAATGTGACATGAAAAACTTGCATTGGGAAGAAGCAAGACTGTTAACTCATGAGATATTATTTTGGATGGTAAGTCGGTCTTTAAAACCTTGCCTCTCTCACTTTAGAAAAAAACCACAACTAATTAAGATTGTAAACCCACTGTGGTCCAGATTCGTGAATACTTAATACCTACCACAGGAACTTGAATTCGAAAGTTTATTTTTGAGCAATTCCCATTTGAATTTTTTTAAACAAATATTTAATAAGATTCAGGAGCAACATGTAGGGCTTTTTAAAATCTAGCCGCACATTTGAATTGCTGAGTTCTGTTGTGAAGTCTTCCTTATTTTTTCTCGCTTCACCGCAGTAGACAATACTTTTTATTCTGATATCTTTTCTGGGGCTAGAAGCAAAGAGCTATTGATACTTGGCCTTGGTGTAACAAGAAAGGCGTGAAGGTAAGAGTCCAACTTACATTGCTAAGAGTTTGCTGTGCACTTAAAACATTACACTAAAGGTACTGCAGCGAGCATTTTCTACCCTGTGAGTGTTGGAATAACTTATTTATTTACCATTCAGAATCTTAAAGTGCTGCTAACTACACAAGTTAACAGCTGTCTGCTAGTACAGTTCCTGGCTCCTACCTCCTCAGGCATCTTTTTCCTGTTTATACTTGTACATCAAATGGGCCTTTGGAAAAATCCCTGGTTTTCTTTTGTTCTGTTTTCTTTGTTCTGTTTCCATGCAGTCTTTTCCCCTTTGGAGATGACATGTATGGGAAATGGCTTATTGTAGCAACAGGAGGCAGAAGGCAAAAACAATTGCATCATGGGTAAAGCAAACATCAAAGCGAAGCACAAGCCAAGTAGCTGTGAAAAAAATATCTCATGTGCTATTTTGATGTGTTGAAGTCCAGCATTGGTAGGGCAACACAGAAAAAAAAAAATTAAAAAAAAAAATAAATGGGAACAGTTACCATTTTGAAAATCTTGTTTTGCTCTGAGTTTCGGAGAAGCCAGCCAGGACAAAGGACATGATGCACCTGTTGCAGTTGGTGCATTGCCATTTCCACATTCCCTCTGACTCTGGAAATTCATTAAGCCTACCTGCAGAGTCATGGTTTTAACAGGGCTTGAATTGCTAAGAAGAAAAGAAAACACACGCACACAAAAAAAACCCCAAACACAAAAAAAACAACAAAAAACCAAGTCTGAAAGACTGTGAAAACCAAATTGGAATCTATGGTTCATTACGTACTAATTAAATGTCTGACAACCCACGTATAAAAATGAGGGTGCTTATTGTTGATGTTTATTTTCACTTTCTAAGGGATTGCTATAGGTAGCCAGCCTGATTAAGTACCTTTAACAACTCCCATCCAAAGATAATTAAGTTCTGCAGTGAAAGGTAAGGAATTTGGCAGAAAAAAACCCCCCCAAACATTAAGTAGGGCGGATATTTTACATGAATAAACAAACATAACTATTTCCAACACATGCATTCTGCATTCTCAAGATTTACATAACGTAAATGACTTTGACAACATCTCTATATTTTTGTTTACTTTTAAATACCGCTGAGCTTAGAAAATCTGTATCTTGTGTTCCTGGAGCTTTAACCCTCTGACCCACTGGGGAGCTATGCAGGCTGCAGAGCAATGAAAGTTGCCACTGTGGGTGACAAGCCCATGGCAATCAGTAACCAGTGCTCTTAGAAACACTGAGCATGCCCCATCGAAGTTTATGTATTGAGTTTGTTAAACATTTATCCAGATTTATACATGAATAATAAAAATCGCACGCTAACAGTGCTTCAGTTATCTTTAAGCAGCAACATCCACGCTTTCATAGTTTGAAAGCTCTTCTTTTTAACTTGCAAAAGAGACTGGTTTCCCAAGTGGGTTGCTATGCTGACATCAATACGCACAACAAAACCCGCTTTAGGGACAAACTGACAGTCCAAATCAAACAAAAAGAGATATTTGTATTATTTATGTCAAGTGTTAATGTTAACAGTGTCCCCATTTCTACCTGGAATAACAGAGAACAAGGAAAAAGAACCTTGTCCTCTATACACTGCAGGTTCCTGAAAAAACTGTAAATGACCTTATGAGATCAGACTGGGTTTTCATTAAGGTAAGTTTTTAATTAGGTAATGTTATCTCTTGTCCCTTGAAGTCATTGACTCCGGATACATCACAGCCACCTAATCTTTAAGCAAAGGCACACTTAAACCCAGCAGAAATGTGCACTCGAGCCTTGATGCTGTCTGGACATCCTGTCTTTCCACAGAAGAAGCGTGGAAGTGCTTGCTGAAGCCCATTCCCACTGTAAGGCACTTATTTCCAAGTCACAAGATTTACTAGTTCTCTTGTGAAGCATCTAAAATACAAGTTGTGATCCCCTGTATCAATCGTAGCAATTGAACCCGCCTTGGTACTTAGAACAAAAGTGAAGGGTTTTTATTTCTTCAGCTAACCTACTGAAGATGAGGGTGGTTGTTCGTGTGGTTTGAACTGCTGATGCTTAATCAGACTGTGTCAAGTCATCCCTATCGACAGTCTCTACGCTGTGGGTGACGTGTCCTTTGCCAACAGTTTCTGCCTATTCTGCACATCTGTGGAAAAGAGCAAGAAGTGTTTAAAGGGCATATAGATGAGGTGCTTGGGGATATGTCTTAGAGGTGATAAAAGATTAAAGTTAAAGGTTGGACTGGATGATCTTTCAGGTCTTTTCCAACCTAGGTGATACTGTGATACTGTGAAGAAGTTGAACCAGCATCCTTGGCAAACGTTGCTGACAAATACGGGCCTTCGCTGAAGTGACTTAGAATTCTGAGTTTTATTTCTTGTTTTATTGCTCCACCTTCTGGTTAACTTAACTTTATTTTTCCAGCAAGAANTCAGAGCTAAAGGTTGGACTGGATGATCTTGTAGGTCTTTTCCAACCTCGGTGATACCGGGTTACTGTGAAAAGGCGCCGCGCTCCAGCCGCCTTCGGCTCTGCCCGCCGCGGCCGTCGGCGCCCTTCGGGACCTTTCGGGACCTGTCGGGCTCCTTCGGGCCTCTTCGGAACCCTTCGGAACCCGTCGGGATCCTTCGGAACCCTTCGGGCCTCTTCGGAACCCTTCGGCCCTCTCCGGCAGCCAATCAGGAGGGAGCGCGGCTTCCCGCCTTGCGCCGCCAGCGCGTGCCGCCCGGCGGGTGTGCGCCTGCCCCGTCGGCCTGAAGGGCGGAGCGGGGCGGGAGCGGAGCTTCTGGCTCCTTCGCTGCAGCTCTCGGCCCAGCGGCCCGGGGGCACCGGGAGGAGCTGTTGGGCTCAGCGGGAGCAGAGGAGTCTGCTGTGTATCGCTGCAGAGGGAGCAGAGAGCCCTCGGCGGCCCGGGCGCAGCTGAGGTGAGGCGGAGGGCCCGGCAGGGCTGTGGGGAGGGGGGGTTGGCTCTGGGCGTGGATTTTGTCCCTGCAAACTGCGGGAGGGCGGCGGAGAAGTTGAGGCCGAACGCAGGCCCTGGGGGCTGCTGGAGGGGAGGGAGGAGGGGCGAACAGGGCTCTGGGGCTGGTTTGCATCCTCGGGTAGCTTCCCGAGAACAACGGAGCCAATTCGGCTGAATTGAGCCTCAAGTGCCAGTTAGAAGTAGCGCCAGTAGGCCCTGAGCTGTGCTCGGCTGAGGTTGCAGGTCCTGCTGCGCTCTCCAATGCAGTTCGCTATCTTCACAGCTTCAGAACTGGTTGTGGGCTGTGCCATGTGGTTCAGATTTGACTCTCAGAAGCTGTGCCTGGCCCGCACTGCCTCCTGTGTTAGTGTGCTCATCCAGGGGCAGGCGGTTTGCAGAGCAGGGTGTGTTTCACTGAAGCAGGAGAACAAGGGCAAATGCCATAGTGCTGCTCATAGCATTTGTTAGAATAAAGATGGGGCAAGGAGAAGATTGAATGTTAATGCTGGAGGTGTTTTGTCTTACAAGATGACTGGAAGAGCCAGAGCCAGAGCAAGAGGAAGACCTCCAGGGCAGGAGACTGCTGTTCCTCCTGGAGGAGCTGCATCTGTAAGTTGATTCTCTTTTCAATGAGCACAACTGGGCTTTGAAATGTCTGAGCTCAGCTCTAAGCAGGCAGTTGGGCGAGAGCCGCCTTGAGGTTTCTTCCAGCCTGAATTATCTTGTGGTTCTAGGAAGGATTATTGAAAGCCCCCTTTCCCACACCTATACAGTGAATTTTATCCCAGTATAAGATCTTCCTTTGGTTTATGGCTTGACGTAGAGCTCTCCTCAGATCATTTAGTGGATGAGAGAGAAATATAGTGAGCTCAGGAGAGCAGGGCCCAGTGCCTAGCTGTTGGACTAGAGAATCCATGGAGGTGACAATTGCTGCTTCCTTCGGGGCAACAATGGAGTGCAGGTGAGAGAGGCAAAGCAGAGCTGACCTCTCCAGAACTACTCTTAGGAGTGCTACAGGAAGCACAAAACTGGTGATGAAGTTACTGTGATAGTACAGGACACTGATAATATTCACAGATACCTTGTAGGGTTGAGTTGTTCAGCCCTTCCAGTAGTGCATATTTGCGTTTACTGATTGCTGAGAGAGTACCCACTTGACTGATGTTACAATGTGTGAAAAAAAGACGGAGAGTATTAGCATAGTTACTGATCCTGTGTTCAGTGTCAGCCTCTTGCTGCCTTATGGTTAGAAACTTGATTACTCCTGGAGGGACTCACTTGTGGGACAAGCTGCAATTGGGTAGTGTGAAACTGACTTGTGGGATTGCTCATGTGCTTCCTCTGGCCATGACTCTTCTTAACATTATTTACTCACTAGACACTGAAATTACAACAGCTGTGTTTATAAAGTAAGTAGTTAGCTACTTGAAGTATCGAGGTGTTGAGAAGTCCAGAAATTTTAGTTGGAGCTAGGGAAGAGAACTAGGGGTTTTTTGCATTTACTACTAGTTTAGTGGATATCAACTTACCAAATAAAATTCCTGAATCTCATTATTCTGGAGTTAAAAGTACAGAGTAATAACTCTGCTACTTAATGGAGGAAAAAAGGATTTAAAGTTAGGTGCCTCTCACACTTGGGTGTTTGAGCGTTCTGTGTTTGGTTAGTGACTTTGTTTTGCTGTACTCTTGCAAGTCTGCTGTTTCTTCAGTTGCTGTAGGAAAAGTTGATCCCAACTGTTGCAGGTAAAGCAAATTGCGCCGAGTCAGGCGCCCAGCCAGCAGCAACCTCCGAATCCGCGTGTTCCTCCATCAGCATCAGAAGAACCTGCTGGCCCTGGCCCTGGACGACAGAGGCGCCCCGAGAGTGCTCTGCAACAGCAGGGTGTCAGAAGGCCAGAAGGTTAGAAAGAGCGAATGTTTTGAAGAGAATGCAGTTAAGACATTCTTTAGGCTATATTTCTCATTTTTCTTTTCAAAATGAGATTTATTACTAAGATTTGGAAAAGGCCACTTGTGATTATAGTGTTGTCCAAAGTGCAGCGTAACTGAACCTGGGATTTTGAAAACTGTGACGTGTGCTCTGCTCCATCTGTATCCATCTCCTTTATCAAAAATAGTTAAATAAATTAGAGAGCAGTTGGCACAATAAACTCCACAAACACTGGTAGTAAATTTCATTTTGATATTTCATTGTTTTTCTTAAATCTTAATGAGGAAATTAAACTTTATCTATTTCACATCCCAGTGTGTTTAACCATTTAAATGCCAACTGGAGCTGAAGTGGAGGATCTGCTCTCCCTGTATTTGCAGAAGAGGTTATAGATTTTGACAGTTTACATCTTTTTTAAATTATTATTTTATCTGGCTATTGAGCTGTTGTGTTTGCTTACTAGTTAATTGTCTGTGTATCTTAGCAAGTTACTGTGTTACCTGAAATCTAGTTTACTACATAGGAGAAGCTGAAACTTAATATTTCATGATCTCTCTTAATTTTATATATATAAATTACTTTCGAAGTGGAAATACGCTTAACTCTTATTTGTTTATAAGACTTAATTGTAATTCTTCCTCTTCCTCAAATTTCAAAACAATAGGATTGCAGATTTCTACAGGATTTCAGGAGTTGTCTTTAGCAGATAGGGGTGGACGTCGCAGAGATTTCCATGACCTCGGAGTAAATACTCGGAAAGCCATAGAACATGTCCAAGAATGCAAAACTGGTATGTTCAGATTAGACTGCAGACATACAAAAATTGAAATTAAAAATAGTTTTTGCTTTTTTTCTGCTTTTAGTATCTCCTGTGAACCAAATAAACCTCTTCGTTGTGTACTAGAAAAAGATGTGAGTTGCTCCCGGTATCTGAGAAGGAGCAGTAAGATGATACTTCTGATGGCCAAGGGCTTCAGATAGAAGTCGTGTAGAGTTGTAAATTGCAACTATTTAGACATAAGTGATGATCTTTGTATGTTCCTGATGCCCACTTCTTCAAGCAGGACTCTCTAGGTTTGCTTCTAGAAGTTCCAGTTTGTAACACGTTGACCTAAAATCGTAAAGATCTCCTAAGAAATGTGGAATTTGAGGCCTCTTCTGAAGAAACTTTTTAGTTTAAATGTCAGGTGCTGTGCTTTCTTCCTTCGAGATGAGATCATGCCTACAATAACAGCTGGCTGCCATGATGGTCCTGCCTTCTAGCTGGAACGTGATCCTTTTTAATGTTCAATGGCGCAGATTCTACGCTGATGATAGTTTTGTATTGCAAGTGATTCTGTGAGACATCTCAGCAATGATGGCAACTGTGGTCCAGTTTTGCTTAATTGAATGAGAACTAGAGCCTGCCTCAGGCCCAGGAATGGCAGAGCTTAGTTCTGCTCAAGTCACTGGGGGCCAGAACCTGTGTGATTGTTCCCTTTCTCACCATGATTTTCTGTCTAGATCTGCGCTGATGGTAAATTGTGCTGTGCTCTACTTTGTTGGCAACCATGTTGCTTAATACTTAAGTGATGTGGAGGTAGTTCTTACTGTTCTGGTTGGCTTGTTTGTTCGTAAAATCTTGAAATACTGAAAGAAATGTCATCCCATATGAGTGGGAATGTGGATATCTGTAGTGACTGTTACTCTGCTAGTTTTTGTTCTATGTTTATGATTCATGTGAAAGGAGATTAATTTGTCCAAAAAGGATGTTTATGTTTGGGTGGAAATTCACCTCTAGCACCTGGTGCTAATCATTTGGGAGACAGGTTACTGATCTAAATGCTTATTTACCTCATTTCATGTGACAAATGAAGGAATTGTGGAAAGCTGCAATAAGCAAGTGAGTGTCTATGATAACCCGCTGCCTGGGGGAGTGTTTCGTGTAGCTTACTGAGCCAGAGCAGTGGCAGAGCACAGCTCATCTCTAATCATTGTCTGCCTTAGGCCTTTTAAATTTCTCAGAGCTGTTGTATTATTATAAACTGGTAAAATTTTGTCACTGCTAAAATACTTACTTTTCATTTTAGGTTCTTCAGGTAGTACAATAAAATTAACGGCAAATTTCTTCCGTTTGACATCTCGACCTCAGTGGGCTTTATATCAGTACCACGTTGGCTATAGCCCTGAGATGGAAGCACGCCGTCTTCGATCAGCTTTGCTTTTTCAGCACGAAAAGCTACTTGGAAAGACTCATGCATTTGATGGATCAATATTATTATTGCCCAAAAGACTAGATAATAAGGTATAACACGAGAGTGCTATTTAATTTTTTTATTTTGACTTGTATTTTGTGATCCTTCTTGTTTCTCACTGCTCTGGGCGAAGTTAGAGAATTGGTATCTCACAAGCAATATCTAGTTGGATTGAGTACATATGCTAATTTACTTGCATAGAGAAATTAGGTAATAAACTTCTGGTTCTATTGCTTGGGTTCTGCAGGCTAGAATAATCATCTGCACAGAAGTGGATAGTCCAGACAGCATTTTTCCTTTAGTTTTTTCTGCTTATATCTTTTCATAACTTCTATATTTTAAGATCCAACGTAATTGTAACGGTGGAAGTACTGGGTGTATGTGGCAAAGTTTAGGTAGCTGGGGGGATCTGAGTCTTTTTCCTGCGATGGCAATTGGTAAGTGATCTCCCTGTCTTACCTTGAATTCAGCCGCTTTGGGGATAGCCTCGATTCTGCTTGTCTTCACCCAAATGAATGAAGCATTTTAGGTCATAGTTTACAGTCATAGTAGGAAATTGAATTCCTGTTTCAGCTAAGTCTTGAATGCCTGCTTAGAATCTTAATCTGTAAATGCAATTTGATATTAATGAAGCAAAGTCCAGATCTAGCCCTGTTTGCCTCTAGTTTTATTAACTTAGCTTCGCTTTCTCAGGTTTCGGAAGTGTTTAGCAGGACTCGAAATGGAGAGGATGTGAAGATAACAATCACGTTGACTAATGAGTTGCCACCTTCTTCACCTACATGTCTGCAATTTTACAACATCATTTTTAGAAGGTTTGCTGACCAAATTGTGTGTCTTTATGAGAAGTCATTCTAAAAATATTTGATTTACATTTTTCCTTTCAAAGAATTGACTACAAATCAATATTGCACGTGTAAATTTTGAAGCCTGTGTCGCAACCGTTGCTGTGTGGCCAACCACATCTGACAACATCTTAATGTGCAGTTACACACATGCTGCTGGTACCTGTTAGTGTGAAATAAGTTTATACCTTTCCCTTGAGCAAGCAGATTCACACTGGAGTGGTAACTGTTGTAGGCAGTTGGTCCTAGCCCTGCTCTCCTTTGGTGTCTGTGGATTCACCTCTTAAAGCAAATTGCAGTGCAGGACCTTGCATTGGCAAATGATTTTTTTTTTTCTGTAGTCTTTCCACTTAACCTTGGTACCTGGACTACCTGGTGCTTCTGAAATAAGCGCTAATTTAGACTGCTGCCTTCAGCTGGTTGGTGAAGAGTCAGGTTGTATGCCAACTTATTCTCAACTGATTAATTGTCATTAATAAGGGTTCGTGGCCTTTCTAAATTCAGTTTAATGAAAAGTTCAGGCTTACAACTGGTTTATGTAGTCAGGTGACCAAGAAATAAGGTTGTGCAGAGAGATGGGACCATGCATGGTTTGATAAACTGGATAATAATGGTAACTGATTTCCGTCTTTCAACTCCTAGGCTTTTGAAGATGCTGAATTTGCAGCAGATTGGACGTAATTACTATAACCCCAAAGACCCCATCAACATCCCTAATCACAGGTTTGGCAAAAAGGGCAATCTGATCTTGGAGGGGTGCTGGGAGAAAGGATGATACTTCTTTATCTTATATTGGTTTATCTTCTAATATAGCTGTGGGCTTAAAAACTGGTATTCCTGGGAAGCATGAAACCTTGCTCTTCTAATTCAGTTTCTTTTATGTGCAAATTCTCGTCACTCATTACTGGTATGTGTTCTGCTCTTACATTTTACTCCAGTGTCAGAAACCTTGCTTAAATCTCTGTAAGGCTGAGATCTCTGAAAACAATTCTAAAGCTCAGGAGTGTCCAGCCTGCATCCTGAAGTCCATTTAATCTGCCACGTAAATTCCTGTCTGGCTGTACGCTACTGCATGGGTAGTTCCAGAACTCAGCTCTTGCTGTCCTGTCTTGTCCCCCTTCCCTGCCAGGATCCCCTGCGATGTCCCTGATGCTCCTGGCTGGCCCTAAGCCTGCTGGACAAGTTAGTAAGCTGGAGTTTGCCTGGGGCCCATCAGCAGGCTGTGGAGTGCTCCTTGCCATTAACCTAACCTATATCACCTGGTTGGTCGAAGAATCTGGACAACGTTTTACTAGATAAACTATTGGTCTTTTTATTTTTAGACTGTCTTGAATATCCATACCCTTTGTATTTAAAATATCTAAGACTAATAGCGTGAAGTGGATTTCTTAGCTTTTAAGGCATCTTTTTTTCCACTTCTTTTATATTTCTACATCATTGAATTCGCCTTGTTTTATTCTGACTGAAGATACCTGCCTGTAAAATATTTTTCGTTCTGTTAACTTTGTTTTCTTTGTGGTGCGTGGGAAGGTGGAGGGAAGAATAGAGATTCTTTAAGGCATGTTGAGATTCTGTGCGTTCTCTTTTGACAGGTTGATGGTTTGGCCGGGCTTCACCAGCTCTATCCTCCAGTATGAGGAAAGCATCATGTTATGTGTAGATGTGAGCCATAAGGTTCTTCGCAGTGAAACGGTGCTGGATTTCATGTACAGCCTGTATTACCAGGTTGGAGAGGAAAGATTTAGAGATGCCTGTGCTAAAGAGCTGATAGGTTTAATTGTTCTTACAAAGTAAGTCTCTTTGGTCTCTTGTCATCTTAGGGATCTATTTATTTTTTGATGTTCCGTGTTCTGAAGTACACAATGAAGCTTCAGAGAGCAGGAAAACTATATCATTGTCAAGCTAGAAAAGTAATCGAGGTGACAGCATTTACAAAAGCAGGAAGTACATACTGGATTAATTCTGTTTTCCTTTAGTTTTATTACAATTTAGCTTTTAGTAGAGTTGATGGCCTGTTACGATGGAAAATTTGAATTTGCTATTGCTGATAGAAGCAAAAATTTCAGCCTGCATGAGCATTGCTGGTTTTTCGTCTTGCAGTTCTATTTCTTTTCTATTGAAGAGTTTAAAAAAACCCTGATTAATTTGTTCATTTAGGTACAATAACAGAACATACAGAGTTGATGACATCGGCTGGGATGCCAATCCTCAGTGTACCTTTAGAAAAGCAGACGGTACTGAGATCAGCTACGTAGACTACTACCGGAAGGTAGGGAAGCTTAACTGTCAGGGTGAGCGTTACGCTTTAACTTGAAACGCCACAGCATTGTTAGAGGTTCCCTTAGGATGCACGGATTTGTTATTAATTTCTTTAATAGAATTTTATTTTTAATGGATAACATGTAATCCGAGAGCAGTAAGTAACCTACCCAGTGTGAGTCGTCCATTGAACGAGTAGCTGGTCAGGGGAAAATGCCAGGAGGCTGCATGGGTGAACAAGCTGCTCCTGGGAAAACTCAGAATGGAAGCGTACAGAAGGTAGAAGCAGGAACAGGTAATCTGGGAGGAAAATGGAAACATTGTCCCAGCCTGCAGGAACGAGATTAGGAAAGCCGAAGCCCACCTGGAATTGAACCTAGCCGTGAATGTTAAAGGCAATAGGAAGGGCTTCTATAATTACATTAAGCAACAAAAGGATACTAAGGAAAATTTGACCTCGGTGATGTGGATGAGGCGAGGCCCCTGGTAACGCAGGAGGTGGAAAAAGACCAGGTAGCGCATGCTGCCTTCACCTCAGTGTGTGCTGGCAAGAGCACCATTCAGGATTCCCAGGTCCCCGAGTTCTATTAGGAATCAACTAACATGCAATGTCTGTTTCTAACGCAGCAATATAATCAAGAAGTTACTGACTTGAACCAGCCTGTCTTGATCAGTCAGATTAGGAAGAGGAGAGGATGCATCATGCCAGGACCTGTGGTTCTAATCCCAGAGCTCTGCTTCCTGACAGGTACTGTAGCATTTTTTTGTATCAAAGCATCTGTCAAACCACAGTGCCTACTGAAACTGGTGCTTTGAGAGCAACTTCTTGCTAAGTTAAGTAGAAATCTTTTGTTTGTATAAATGTGAGTTTTGAAACAAGTTTTGTAGTTAAAGATATTTAAATGAGGCTGAAAAGTTTGAGGGGTTTTGATGTTGCATAGCCTTTACGTACAGCGCTCAACATTGGCCCACTAATAACTTGTAGTTTTTTGGTGGTAAGACTTCAGTTAAAAAAGAGAAATTTACTATAAATGGATAATTTTGGAAGATATATATCTATTTCCCCTGAGATACTCACTTGGCACTTGCCGTACCTGTCTGGTGGGGCGCTGTTTTGTTTTGCTTTGGAAATGTAGATAAACAGCTGCATGTTGTGTGTGGTCTGCTCTCACGCAAATACTCAGAAGTTTTTTCTTCTATGCAAATGCAAATCTATGTACAGGGAGCAACTAAAGCCCTTGGTTACTGCTGACACCACTTCATGTTTCTGCAGCATGTGCATAGTCAATCTGCATGACTCGCAAGTTTACCTTTCTTAGTCCTTTGTATAACTTTTACTCAGAAAAAGGTTTTACTGTTAACAGGATTGACTGAGAAGATGCGTAGTGATTTTACTATGATGAAAGACTTGGCTGTTCACACACGCCTGCCTCCTGAGAAAAGACAATGTGAAATTGAAAGACTTATTGACTACGTCCGAAAGTATGCCACCTTAGTGTCTTCTGTTCTTCTTTGTCATGAAAAAATTGTATGATAAACTACTTTTTTCACCACAAAACTTTAGAACTCTTACTGATTTTAAAAAAGAAAAAATCTCATCAAGAACAAATGTCTGTAAGTTTTAATTTAAATCTTGTTTTTAAACAGGGATGACAATGTTCAGAAGGAACTCCGAGACTGGGGTTTACGCTTCGATTCTAATTTATTATCCTTTACGGGAAGAGTTGTTCAAGGAGAAAAGATCTTTCAATCAGGAAGAGTGGTAAATAAAACAACTTCTAAAATCTTCTGGATCTCTCACTAATGAAGCAAGTTCTTCGGGAAGAATGTATTACCCGTTGGGTTATAAATGAAGGAGTATAAGTGAAAATGTTAAACAGAAGCCTTTGTCCAAACAGGAGATTCAAAAGCTTCTTAAATAGTTCACAAGTTCTGTTTAGAAAGCCCAGAAGACTTCTCTGGCTTGCATTACAATAGTCTTCCTTGCCAAACAGTCCCTCTGTCTAACCAAAGTCATTTCAGATATAGGAACTAGGAGACTAGAGGTGTTTCTGAGTAGTTCTCATTTATTAGAATACTGAGGCTTTAATCAGTTCAGTTCAGTAGACAGGACACGTACAGTATCTGTTCACTCAAAGATGGGGTGACCCTTCAGTATAAAAAGCTTAGATTTCAGTTAAGTGATAGATTGCTGTAAAACATTGTGTTTGCTCTGTGGCGGAGATCTTTTGTTTGTTTAAAATGGTTGCTAGATGGAAAAGGGCATTTTACAGTCTCTTGCTCTCTATGTCTGTGTATTTGGTAAAGCTTTTAAAAGTCTTACTGAAAAGATCTGATACCTTCTTTATAGTAATAGTTTTCTTTTTCTCAAGCAGTTACCTTATTAAAAAGAAAAATGGGAAGAAAAAGTAGTCACTACATGTCAACTATGTCTTTGCAGCACAAAATCTGTGCAGAAAATATTACCAACCTATCTGGACTAAAAAGTATCATAAGTATCTTTGCACAATTATGAATGAAACCTTTTGAAGAGTAGAATTTCTGAAAAGGGGTAGATAAACTTTCTTTAACATTAGTTGACAGTAGCAGTAAAAGAACAGATAAAAACCAAATTATTTGTTCTAGGTGGAAGTGTTACAGTCTTCCGGAACTGTATTGGGAAGTAGTTGTGGTATAGATTGTTGGGAAGGGTGTTGATTTTCTTTCTCTGCCATCTCTTTCTTACAGTTTGATTACAATCCTCAGTTTGCTGATTGGACGAAGGAAACTAGGGGAATTCCCTTAATCAATTCAAAGCCTCTGGACAACTGGTTGTTAATACACACACGGCGCAACTCTGATAGTGCTAATATGTTACTTCAGAATCTCTTTAAAGTCACGCCATCTATGGGAATCAAAATGAACAAGGCAACCATGTAAGTATCTTTCGAAAGCTGTTGGAAGAATCATTGGCTGCTCATGAAGATCTCTGTTCGCATGCTTAGGCTGTCCAGTGAGGGGATGGTGTGCTCTGTGAAGCTACTGACATCTATAAGATTTTTAATACAATAAACTTGCTTCCAGTATGCAAATTTTCCAGTTTTCTCTAGCGACTGAGTTTCCTACTTGCGCTTTTATTTGTGAGAGCTTTCAGTGGGGGTTAAAGCAACCAGAAACAAACAGTATTAGACAGACAGTCGTTGAGCAAAACCTTCTCGAGTGGAGCTGTATTTAACACAGAAAGGAGCATGTTTTCTTTCTGACTTTGGATGTACTCTGATTTGTTCTCATTGCAAATACGTTCCTTTGAGAACCTGGTTTGCTTTTAACTTTGAATTTCTTTGCTCTTGGAAGCCTGAGTTGGGCATGGTTCCTCTTAATCTTCAGAATATGTGAATATTGTACATTTATTTATAGCTATACATGTAACTCTTCATACAGCACTGATGCAAATGAGCATTTATGTTTTTGCTGAAGTTTCTGTAGCTGTTAGTTTAGTTGTGGGTTTTTCTGTAAGCATTTTTTCTCTTCCTTTTCAGGATTGAAGTAGATGATAGAACAGAAGCTTATTTAAAGGCTTTACAGCAAAGTGTTACCCCCGAAACAAGCATAGTATGTATATGAATCCATTATTTCAAATTATGGTAATCTCTAATTGGTGTTTTAAGACTAGTGGGATTCGTTCTCAGAAATAAAACTCTTGGCTCCTACTACGTATCTACTCATACTCCTGTTCAAACCCAGGCTAACTATGAGTATCCTTTTGGAAAAGAGCCTTTGCACTTACCTCTGAACTACAGACACTGAAACTTTCTGGGTATTTCTTTCACTGTGAGCACTTGAATATTTCTCTTCAGCGTAAGAAACTTTTCCTAAAGAGCTACAACTGCGACATAAAGCTGAGAATGCAGTTTCTTAAAAACGTTTTGGTGTTTGTGTCTTTTTTGTTTCTTGCTTTTTTTCTTTAAAGGTAGTTTGTCTCTTGTCTAGTGTCCGGAAGGATAAATATGATGCTATCAAGAAATATTTATGTACGGACTGTCCCATCCCAAGCCAATGTGTGCTTGCTCGTACTTTAAGCAAGCCTCAGACTGCTGTGACCATAGCAACCAAAATTGCCTTACAAATGAACTGCAAAATGGGTGGAGAACTTTGGACTGTTGAGATCCCAGTAAGTAATTTTTTTGAAATGATAATTGTTTTCTTTATTGAGCCTTATTTAAAAAGCAAGCCTTTTTCCCCAAAAAAGGAAGTTGATGATTCTTTGTTTAGTTTTTCTTTTCTCTGTGAGAAGAGGTATAAAGTTAAATATGACACAGAGGCGTTTCAGAATTCAGCGCTTGTGGTTTACTTAAGTGTCTTGAAACCATACAGCGTATGTCGAGATCTTGTTACGCTGTAGAATGGCGACGATCAGTGATCTGGGGTGTCTTTGTGTGCTAATACATCTCTCTTGATTCCTTTCAAGCTGAAACAGGTAATGGTTGTGGGAATTGATTGTTACCACGACACTACATCTGGGAAGCAGTCAATTGCTGGATTTGTTGCTAACCTGAATGAAACAATGACCCGGTAAGATTTGAGTGCCAAAATAAAATCTTTCCCTCAACTGAAAAGGAGCTTGAATGTGGTGGGCCAGCGTGAAAGTGCCCAAATGGATTTACTGTACATTTTTAAGAAGAACTGTATGTTGTAAATTTCTTTTTTCCACTGCATCTCTTAGGGAATAGCCTTGTCCTAATTCTACAGTGCTTAGAGGGGGCAAAGGCTGGGATGGATAGAGGGCATCAGGGTGACAGGTGGTTCTGCCTTTTGAGCTGACTTGCGTGAAACTTTTTTTGATGGAGGAGAATTGCACGTGGTAGTGAGGCATTCATCCACCATTGGGCTTTGTGAGGAAAACATTCTCACAGTACAGTAACTCTCGCTTGACTGCTGTGACCCACAGTAGCCGTAAAGTGGCCACAGCCAGGTGAAAAATACCTTCATTGAAGTGAGCCTGGGAAATGCTTTGAAGGTCATCTTCTGGTTTGTTCTTCACAGGTGGTTCTCCCGCTGTGCTGTTCAGAGTCGTGGGCAAGAACTTGTGGATGGGCTCAAGGCCTGCTTGCAAAGTAAGAGAAGCCTTTCTGCTCTTGCTGAGCCACATCTAAGGAATGACAGCTCAGCTTCCCCCAAACACAGCTCCTCAGCTGCCTTCAGGAGAGGCGTTAGCAACTTGCACTTACATAAAAACAGGTTAAAAAGACAGCTGTAAATGGTGCTGAAAATTAGTAAGATTTTATGTCCATTCTTTCATTGATTCCCATATTCAAGACTTAACTGCTGTTTTTCTAGTAATGAAAGTATATTTTTGTTTTGGAATGAACTGTCGTCACAGCTAACAGCTTCTGCTATTTAAATTGTTTTTAAGCTGCTCTAAGAGAATGGTTCAAGTGGAATAGGTATTTGCCCTCTCGTATTATCGTGTATCGTGACGGTGTAGGCGATGGACAGCTAAGCACTCTGGTTAATTACGAAGTACCTCAATTTCTGGATTGCTTGAAGAGCGTGGGTAAAGACTACAAGTAAGTCTGTGTTCACCAATCCCCTTTTTTCTACTGAAAAAAATACACACACACACACATCTACTCTTTACATGTTCTTGATGCATGTGGTAATTAATACTTTTTTCCAACTAGTTGATCGTAGCTTGGTTACTATCGTATGTGTATGGTAGGTCCAATTTTTTTCTTTCCACTTCTGAAAGGTCTGTCTGTTGTCCAGTCCCGATATTCTTCACAGTTTTCTACATTCCGCTTTAAAACTTATCAACTGCAGTGACCTGGTTTCTTAATCTGCTCTAAAAAATTGTAATACTAAAATTGTAATTTTGTAATTGTAATATTTCCTGACACTACAGGTGAGCAGAGCACAAAATAAGCTATAGCTAGGAGGAGTTGAAGTGTTTACTGTCTCTGTTAATGGCTTGCTTTTTACCAAAAATATGGTTAAAACAGTGTTTCCTATGGAAGAGATGAAGTAGATACTAGAAATTGGATCTACATTTAGAATATCCCTTTTTGGTCTGTTTTGGGAAGTTAAATATAAACTGGATAGGTGAGCAATAGTATCAAAATTGCACCTGTAACCAAAAATCTGAAGTTAAAGTCTTATTTAATCAAAATCAATGCATTAGTGAAGGCTTGCATGTGAATTTAACACCCTAGAGAACTCTAAAATAGGCTTTAATTTGAAGCTTTAGAGAATCTGCTCCCGTAATACTCTCAGTACTGTTGGTTTGTGGGGTTTTTTCGCTTATTTTAGTCCAAGACTTACTGTGATTGTTGTGAAGAAGCGAGTGAGCACCCGGTTCTTCGCTCAGTTTGGCTCAGCACTGAAAAACCCGCCCCCTGGTACTGTTGTTGATTCAGAGGTTACCAGACCAGAGTGGTAAGTTAGTAAATTCATGGGAATTTGCAGATTTCTAAGAAAATCGGCCCTTTCTGTATCAGACTTGCGGGGGGGGGGGGGGGGTTNNTCTCTTCGTGTGCGGGGGGGGGGGGGGGGGTGTTGTTTTTTGTCTTACAGGTACGATTTCTTTATTGTGAGTCAGGCGGTGAGAAGCGGTTGTGTTTCACCCACTCATTATAACGTCATTTATGACACTAGCAAACTGAAACCCGATCACATGCAGCGTTTAACCTACAAACTTTGCCACATGTACTATAACTGGTCGGTAAGTATTTCCTCTGGGAAATTGTAGCACTTTTCCTCGAAGATCACACATCTCTATGCAGTAACAACCCGCAAGAAGGTAGAACAAGGTGCCATTAAAGCCCCCCTGCAGATCCAGGGAGCCTGCCAGCGTGCCTCTGGGCCTAGAGCGGTGGTTTCAGAACTACCCATTTCACAGTCCTGTGATCGCATTGAAGCCAGAAGATTGAAGTCATCTTTATTCTCACTAGAAAATACTTGTTGTTTTGAGGATTATTCTCTAATTTTATGTCCAAGGCAAAACTGAAATGATTATTTCTTACCTGCAGAAGTACTCCCTTCTTTCTGTGGAGATGGAGCCGTGTTCCTCCATTTCCCTCGAGGCCGCTTCTGTTGTGTGCCCAGCTCAGCACCCAGGCAGCTCCCGCCTGAGCTGTGCTTTAGGGTTGTCAATTTAGCGATCATTGATCTTTCACATGATGTATGTCCTGTTGTTTTTGCAAATCAGCATTGACTACAGGGAATATAAATTTTACCTATACCCAGAGATTGGAATGCTGGGGCACTCTTTGTTATGAGTTTATTGAAATGACTTGAAAATAACGGTTTGGTTTGGTTTGTTTTCTGCAGGGTATTATCAGAGTACCTGCTCCTTGCCAATATGCTCACAAACTGGCTTTCCTCGTCGGTCAGAGTATTCACAGAGAACCAAACCTGTTGCTTTCAGACAGACTTTACTATCTTTGAAGATGGGTGACCAGCTAAAAAACCTGGTATAGCTCCTTTCTAAGGAATGCAGAATTGTCTGGGGTTTGTGTGGTGGTATATTTTGGTTTTGTTTTTTTCTGGAGATGTGCCTGCAATGATGAGTAGGTGCAGTTGTGGAACTTTCTTTTTAATTGTAGCAAGAAAAAGCTTGAGAGGGTAAATCTGCATTTTGAGTAGGACTCCGCTTGCTATAAAAACGGTACGTTTGGGTTTTTTTTTAATATGTATTTACTAAAGTGTTTCTGGGATTCTTCATAAAAGATTGATCAGTTGTTCTGATTTGTATTTATGTTTTGGGGAAGTCTTACAGAGGATGATATGATACAGAGTTATGTAGACCAAACCCCAAACTTTTCCAGCTAGCACATTACACTCTCAATTGTCAAAATGCAATTGTTGCTTCCTTGTTTTTCTTGGCTGTTAAAATGAGGGCAAAATTCTGGCTCCTAAACTATTTCCTGCCTTGAAAAGAGGCTGCCAGACGTTCTTGGTTCTCAAGGCTGGGATTTAAGATTGCATCGTGCAGCAAAACCCATGGAAGTGTTTGTCATACTCGCCTTTGGAAGTGATTTGCAGGAAACTGTCTCGTGGTCACTTGTTTCTTCCCAGGAGTAGAGGGAGGCAAAGTGAGAGTTTTTCAGATGGGCACAGCTGAGGAGGGAGGTCTGTGTACGATGGAGTGAGTGTCAGAGGCAAAATGATTTCTAGATCTTACAGCTATTGGGAACACCTTTACCGTCTACGGCTGCAGTATTCTCGGCACAGAAAGGGATCACTTCGGCTACGCTGGAAGGACTACCCTAGCAACAGGCGTTTTCTTGGTCTTGTAACTTGATGTTTACCACGTCGTGGGAGTAAATTGTTTTAGACAACTGCAATTTCCTAACTGAATTTCTCTGTTGACATTGTTTAGCTGCATGCTTGTTAAACGAGAGAAATGATTTCCATCGCAGAATATCAGTGCAGTGATGTGCAGGAAAGTTGATAGTTCTGTTACTCAGGGGCGGTTGGTTTGTTGGTTGTGCAGTTTGAATTACTGGCGAGTGCTACGGCCTTGGGGGACTTCCTCGTTAAACGGCAGCTGTAGTGACAGAGCAGAGTTCAGATTTTTGCATGACCAGGTACAGAGCCGTAAGAGCACTAATCCAGATTCTGTCACATGCGCTGTTTTTTTCACTAACTTGTTGTGAACCTTGTTTTCTTGCCTTTGTGAGATTTAAATAAAATTGTTACTCTAATCCTTGCTCATTTGACTGTGTGAGCTGCATTTGTGTATGTACTTCAAGACTGGACTTTGGGCTTGCACAATGTGACAGATGCTAGAGGAACTTGCTAACCCTTCTTCACCTCCGGAGTCTTGAATTTAGCTGAGCTTTTATTCTGCAGTAAACTTTAGCAGCCACCCTCAGTTCTGAAAAACAAGGGAGCTGCAGAGCTTGTGTTCAGTCCAGGTTTTTTCCTTTCCTAGGCTGACAGAACTGTACAAACCTCTTCCTTCCATGTGGAATTTGTAATGGAGAGAGGCGTGGCAGGGGGGTGGCCAATATTTTGGTCTTTCTGCAGTCATAGAGGCATGGCTTGCCCTGTTCACTACTTCAGTGGTTTGTATTTTTTCCTCGTTAGGTATCACTGGTCGCTTAAACCTCCCGTGGGTGTTCATTCTGAGCTGGTTTCTCATGTGAGGGCAGCAGAGCAGGAGCTACTGCAGCTGCTTCCTTCACCTGCTATAGAAAGGCAGGAGCTGGTCACTGAGGGCTGTTCCTTCTCCACACAGTTGGGCGTGGAGCTCACACGGTTCCTACACGCTGAATAATCAATCGCTCCCTGGGCCTGTGTCCTCCCACATGTCTGATCCTCTAGCGAGGAGGGAAGGCTGGTGCCGTAACACCGGCTGAGACAGCAGATTCATGAAACATACTGCACTCTACAAAATATCAAATTATTTATTTATATAAAATATAATACACAACAGTTGTACACATGCACACACCCACACAGTACTTTACCACAAATTTGGGCCAGTTATTTTTCTTTTAATTAAATGTTATAATCTAGCACACGGTATCTTACAGTAATTTACATTATTATCTGAAGACACAATGGGGAAGCTTCGAGCATTCATTTATAAACCTTCCATCGATTACAAAAAGAAAGGCAGTCTGAAAAGTATGTATAAACAGTAAAAACAATTTACAAATGGACAAGAATTACAAAATAGTAACAGCCAATGACTGCCATCAATGCGGTAAGATTTTGCTTGAGATGCCAATATTGCGATTACTAATTGGTTATCACCTGGTGCAGCCTTTTTACCGGCTGCGGCTTGGGTGTGTAACACACTCTTCTACTTTTGACTTTAGACATGCACTTTAGCTTGAGTCTGCCATCAGCTATATGAAAGTATCTTTTAACTGAGGGCTCTGCCTCCACAGGAAAAAAAAGTTGGGGAGTAAAAGTTTTTTTTGTTGTGGAGTTTCATTGGGTTTTTTTTAATTTTATTTTATATTTTTCCCTGGTACTTCAGAACCAGGAGCTCCCAAACTGGAAGTTGTACGGTTGAAACTGGGTGAGTCTCTGAATAACTGACATGATATCTGATAGTGAAAATGTTGACGAAAGAAATCAGTTACAAGGGTTTTGGCTTTGAAATAAAGAAAAAGCAAAACAAATGAAAGAAAGCATTTTGCACAGCACTTTCGAACTCCCAGGAGTTACATCAGACAGTGGATGGAGTCAGTAACATAGAACTCGATCTTAAATTACCATGTTTTAGGGAAGATGAAGACAGTTGAATACACAGTACATACAAAGTATACGCTGTATATTTATTAGACAGTACAAATCATTGTGCATTAATAAGGCAAAACATCAAGGCGGATTAAACTAGGAGTTTCAAGACCATTTTTGTTTATGATAAAGGTTGGGTACAGGGGGGGTGATCTTTCTGAACCAGGAATCGAGGAATAGAGTTTTCCTCCCCCCACTCACGGTTAAAGGAGACTAAAGGCTGAGATTTGTCCAATGGAGTTGCAGGTGTTGAGTTGACTTCAAATAAAACCATGCTCTTCTGGTCTTAATCCCACAAAAATTTGATATTCTAAATTTTTTTTTATTTTTAAAGAAAAAGTAATTGCAACAACAAATCCGCTTCCTTTGTTTTTTTTTTTTTCCTTGCTGTTCTGATTAAACAATTCACATGATTCTATTGATGTCAGTTAAAAAAAAATGCAAAGGTTTGGTAAAGTTGTACTGCATAGTCATGAAAGCCCTAGTTTTGACGTTAAGAAAAAAGAAAAATAAAAATACACAGACTGGAAGCTTTACAAGTTGTCCAGGAGTACATGAATCATTTCACTGCACCAAGCTTTTTCAGCAGTTTCTTGCCTTTGGAAAGCAGCCCCTTTTTCTTTTTCGAGGACATATCCCTGCCTCTCCCGGGACTACCAGAACCCATAGGTGACGTAGGTGACCCAGAATGGAGATGAACTGTGGGGGATGGTGCTCTCCGGGATGTACCTGTATTCTCAGGAGGAACCTATTAGGTACATTGTTATAATTTATTGAATGTTTGAAAGCTTCAAAGCTATTCATTAGCATCAAGAAAGTTGGTAACATCACTTGTCCCATTACCCACTTAAACAAAAGGGCTGGTTCCTTTCTTCTTTGTGGCTTAAAATACCGAATGGGCTTATGGAAAAGACATAAATTTGGAGGAAAAAAAAAAAAAAAGAAAGTGCAGACAATAGAAACCACTCCCATGGAGCCCTGGGGTGGCTGCATTTTTTTTTTTTTAAAAGAAAGGGTCAGATCCACTCGTGTTGCCATAGTTCTGACCGCAAAAGCCACAAAACTGGTTTTGGTTTTGCATTTCAGTACTCCGGTAGTACCAAAATGGAGAGGGATACTATTAGCTATAGATTTAAGAAAAATAAATACGTTAATTACTCCAGATTAGTAAGCTACAGAAGCCAAACTCTTTTTCAGAAGAAATCATTTAAAATGCTATATTTGATCACTTTTTTTTTTTTTTAAATGTCTTTACATGCTTTTTCTTTAAATTGGCTAGCAAACTTTATGTACATACTTGAGAAGATGGCACACTGGCTTAAAAAAGAAAAAGAAAAATTAAAAAAAGGAGGAAAAAAAAAAAAGAGGAAAAAGAAAAAGGTAAAATGAACCTTAATCACAATCAAAGAAAGCTTAAAGACCCTGACTGCTTGATGTGTATGCTGCAGCTGTGAGGGTGCTGGATGACGGTGAGTACTTGTACGATAGTTAGATGACAGCATTCCTAAATATTTTAAACAGCTATTTTATTTTTTTGTTTGTTCAGTCATCAAAAAAGCACTTGAATGAAAAATGCTAAAACTACTTAATACTCAGCCTATCCTAACTACAGTGTCCGGCTGACAAGATGTGATACTATCCATTAGGATGATATTTTCGTAGTAGAATCCATGCCATAGGGACCCCTGGTAGCTCGCGGGGCAAGGTAGAACATCAGCAATTTACTGTCTTGTGCAACAGTGAGTTAAGCAAAGGGGCTTCAAGCCTACTTTGATTTTAAATCAAGGTCTAATTCTAATGAAAAAAAACCAAACAAAACAACTTGGTAAAGCACCCCAACGTACACCTGAAGATACCATATCTTTAGTCTAATGCATTCATTCCGTGAGCTGCATGGTTCATACGGAGACTTTTATTGCATTGGTAAACCAAACAGTTGCTGCTATTTCAAACGTGCACTTTTCTAGGAAAATCCGAGTAAATTGTACCGTAGGACGGGATTTTTTTCAGAATTGTTCAATAGTTGGTCTTAGGCAAACTGGGGTATAATCGATTATGGAAAACACATTTTAAGGCAGACAATTCGTAGCTTTATTTGAGTGTAATGAGTTTCAAAACCAACTATACCCTTGTAAACTACCGCACGTCTCAGCTTACGTTCCGTTCGTGTGTGCTTTAAGGGTTGGGGGTGTTGTGCTTTTCTCTTGATATCGGAATTTTCACCTCCCCTGTTGGCTAACAATGCAATATGCAGCTTTTCTTTGTAGGGTAGTTAGACATCAAACTCTCCTTTCTATGTAAACATAAACATTTAGCTCAGGAAGAAATATGTTCCAAACTTTGACCTGCATAAGGTAAAGTCGAATTGACTTATTTATTTCTTAGGATTCCTTTTTAAAGGATTTATCTCCTAAACCGCCTAAATTGGCATGACAAGATCCAGTCAAAAGCGTACAGCCTCTTCTGTGGCCAAGAAGTTTGGAGACATATTTCTTTCTTTTTTTTTTTTTTTCTCCCCACAATTAAGTTTCAAGACTTGCATTAGATAGCCAGGTAGCTTTAATTGAAATCTCTATTGGTATCTTCAGTTGCTCACTTACGTGAAGGCTACATTGCCTTATTAAGGTGTGAAATGAACACTCTTCTTCTGTTTCCAAGCAGATGAGCAAAGAAATAAAAATATATATAAAATATATAATATATAAAAGTATCGCAGTGATGAAACAAAACAAAAAAAATGAGATACTCTAAACACGATTAGTCTTTCATAAAAGAGACGTCTCTGGGCAATTAACTAATGCCACTTGGAGTAAGAAATTGGAAGGATTAAAAGCTGAGCCCTGTCAATCGGCTGCAATTAGAGTTTGCATTCAAAGGATCGCTTATGCCAGGCTTTCGTCCGCGAGAGCTTTTGCTTTCACCGAGATACTGCACGTAGTACGGGGAGTTTAGGAGCATTAGGAGGTAACTACTTTAACCAGGGAACAGCTGCTTAAACTCAGATTCTATTTGAAGGTACTAATGACTGCAATCAAACAGGAAATTTAGTTTCTTCATTTACAAACGTAACGAGCTGACGGAAAGCTCGGTCACGTCACTTTTCCTTATGTTGAATTTTGGCTATTTGAAAGTTAATTTTAAATGGGCACATGGATTAAAAATGTTAAAAGTAATGTCTAAATTATAGATGAGACAGAATGGAATGGAAAAGAAGAACTTAAGGTTTTCTTAGTCGGTTGCTTACCCTTTTTGCTTTTGTACGCGTCGGTGTATCGTGAACGTATCGCGCGGGTGCATCAGATAGAAAGACTTCAACATCGTCAGGCACTTCTTCAAGAAAGTTGGAAGGAACCAGCCCCTTTTGTCCATTAAGTTCACCCTGCAAACGTGGTGAAAATGTCAGTGAATGTTTTAACTACAGCAAACGTAGGTTCCCAAGAAGGTAAGGAAGTATTTTTGAGTATTTCAAAGCCAGTGAGGAAGAGGAGATGCTCATCTAAGGGTACTTGGGATCTTATAAGTTTACACAGTTTTGAAGATCCTAAGAGCTCATGCACGTAATGGAGAGCACATGGACACCTGTGGGCTTCATTTGCACACAGTGGAGAGCAGGAACTGGATTCCCACACAGATCACAGCCCTTCCCACAACGAGCTGGAATTGTGACCTGGAATGCCGCCCAGGCTGTCATTCAACCACCGATGCCAGTGAAGCTTCCTCTCATGGTCTATAGAAGAGAGAAGCCAACTTACGTAGTAAAATCCATCTTCATCGATTTCACCAAAGACGGTAATAATGTCTCCCGTGCAGAACGTCAGCTCAGCCTGCAGGAAAAGGAACATGGGTTGTTAGGCAACTATTTGTTAATAGTAAATCTGTTCATATTTTCACCTCTCCTTTGCATTATGACACAGTTGGTGAAATCGACATGAACTTCGAAAGCAAAACCTTTTTTGTTTGTTTGTTTACCTTTTATCTTATTTTATTTTCTAGCTTGCTAACTCGGTCCTGCTCCCACCACTTCTAGCCTCCGCCCAGGATTCCCTGTGACAAACGAGGCAAGTGCAACCAGACCTTGGAGATACTCAGATCTCATCTGCACGAAGCCTTGAACCTGAACAAACTTTGAAGCTTTGAACGTCAAAGGTCCCTTAAAGTTTGTGTTAGGAAGGCACAAGACGTAGGGGTGGGACGCGGGTCTGTCCTGAGCTGAGCACTGGGACTAGCGGGTACAGGAAGAGTTGAAGCTGAAACACAAAGTTCCTGAGCTATCATGGAGCTCTATGGGATTCTGTGCAAGAACGGCTTCATAACAGGCATCTCCAGTCTCTGACCAGCAAAGAGATCTACTGGCTGAGTTCTAAAGCTTCAAGTCCCATATATTTCAAAATTCACCCCCCCACACACATTTTAAAGGGTAACTGAGGAAGCTCCAAGATATGCAGTATTTCTTCAGAGCTCTGAGCATACCTCAATTTCTTATCACAATGCACATATAACTGGAAGCTGCACCAAAACTTGACTGAGTGACTTATCAATACCAACCACGCTATGGCTCCACAAATGGCACACCCAGTAACCAGTTAAGTCAGTACCTCTACATCTACGTTAGGAGAACTTTCTCTTGGATCATAATCGTACAGTGCCACCATCCTTCTTGTAGACACCGGGTGTTGTCTGCCGCTCCGTCTGTTTCTCTCTGTGCCAGTCACAAGGAGAGGAAGGGAAGGAAAGCTATCAAAGTTATTTTGAAAAGAAAGACAAGGTGCAACTCCTGTCCACATCATTTTCACATCAGTGCAGTAACAATGTTGATGCTTCTCTAGCACAGCGATCAAAGGTCACAGATTAGCAACCCTATGAACACAGAGAAAGGTTTCAAACCCACAAGTATGTTTCACATCCAGTTTTTAACAGTTGGCTTTTCCTCTTTATTCTAAGCCACCAAATCCTCTGAGCTAATGCTGCAAAATTGTCAGCCATTCCTGGTTCTAACAATCCGAGGTTACCAGGGTCTACAAAGCCAACCAGTTGCATTGCACTCAAACTTTCCCATTTACTGTCTATTCCCTTGCCCCTCCTAGTCACAAGGAATTTTGTGTCAGGGATTGTTCTTCCACCTTCTGCTGGGAGTCTGGAAGGAGAAATGAACACTCTCAGCTGTCCCGAGGCAAAAGAGGCCACCCGTTACGCACGTGCTTTGCAATATTTTCAAGACTGACTACAAAAGCACATTCTCATGTACTGTTTAATTTTACAAGTTTCCTTTGTGGGGAACAGAAGGAAAGCAGTAAAATTTGTAGTTTCCAGGAACCACATGAAATGTTTATTGATTGGAATTAAACATTTACAGAGAAGTCCAAAATGGGCTTCGTTTTAAATCTGAATGATATTAGCATGATTCTTGCGGATGGTTGCTGCAGCAAGAGAAACATGCTTGTTAGTGCTACTTACAGACAGGCATTGAGGGCGGGTCTGATGAGCGCTGTGCGGTGTGACAAAGGGAACCTGGGGGCAGGAGGCACCCTATGCTTGTTCCAGCAGGAGGGGGAACATTAAAGGTTCGGCTAACGTAGGAGCAAACCCTGAGTGTGGCATGCACTCGCAGCTCTCACACCACCCTCCAGCTGACACTGAAGCATCCAGTCTGAGGACAGCACTTACTTTGCAGCGGGCGGCTGGGTGTTATTTTCCCAGCTACCAATGCAAGGGAGTTACACAGAACACGAGGAGAGAGCCGAAAGGAAAGCACGGACTGTAACAGACGTGGGCTCCGATCTCCCTGGTTCCCCAAAGTCTGGATCAACCGATACCTAAATGATTGTCTCAGAGTCACACTTTCCACTTCAAAGTACTTCTCTGGGACAAGACACTGCCTAGGCTTAGGGTCAAGGGCCCCTCTATGGGCAGGTCCAGCAAGGACCCTCTATGTAACTGCTATGTGACAGTATTTTCCAACTTCTGGTTTCCAAAAGTTCAAAGGCATAAAAAAAAAAATAAATCTAGACAGCTCAAATAATTTCAGCTAATTTACAGCTTGAATCAGATTATTGGTTCTTAGCACAGACCTCTTTTAGACTTTCGGGATCTGCGGTGTACAGACCGTGTGCTCTCTTTGAAACGGTCACAGTTGACTTCAGGAAAGGAATGCATACAAATAAAAGAAGAAAAGATATGAAGCTGTTCAAAGTTCTGTTTTTAAGGATTTAACGTGGGCAAAGGATTAAGAAAAATATAGTCATATGAACACAGAATGTAAAGTGTCTGATATGACATTAAAAATATGAGTGATGACACGAGACAGACTGGCAATTAGTGCCTGCTTCTGCTACAGATCCACGTGGGCAGGCTCTGTGACAGCGAGGGTCTGAGCACGTGGATCTCTGCTATTCAGAATTTATGTTTGGTCTAAAATTCAGCCAAACTAACTATTCTTTCCAAATTCGTTAGTAAGAGCATTTGTTGGGGTTTTTTGTTTGTTTTTTTTTTTAAATGGCGAATAATTTGCATCCATATTAAGGAGAAAATACACGATGCTTTTAAAGTGCTAAAGTATTTAAAGGTGAACTGCTGGGGGTAGGTTGCTAACAGCTCGCTCAGAAGCATCCCAGAATAAAAGGAATTGCTTAAAAATGGGAGGCAGGGCAACATTCCTGTCACAAATTGCCTCTCGCACTTTCCAAGATAAAGACTTTCTCAGCTACTTCAGGAGACAAGGCTGGTTGAGTACAACAAAAATAATCCTTTTATATTGACAAACTATGATTGTTACACAGCCAAAATAGTCCAATTGCAGGGAGCTATGTCAAGTAATGGTTTCATTTTCCCAAGTGTTCTGTATCAACAACTTGCTGACTTTGGCAAGAACCGAGAGCACTGAGCAGGACCTAAAGCAGTAAGATCCAACGGTAGCTGTGCAGGAAGGTAACTTCTGTACCCACACGTGACCTCATTGCTAGAAGCAGAAATATATGTAGACACTTCTTAATCCCATCGGGCCCCAGTTGTGCTTACAGGTGTCCCTAAAGCAGGCTGGGTAGCTCATTCTAACAGACTGAAAGGGGGCAGGTCCCACCGTGTGCCTGTCCCATACCTGTAGGTGTATGGGCTGTACCCAGAGGAGCAGCCAGGTGCTGGGTTTTGCAAGTACATGGAAGTAGGGGGAGCCATTGTATTTACGTGGCACAAAGAAATAAATGCGTAGTTTTGAATTAAGAAATCAATTAAGCATTTAAGAACTGAAGTCATCCCTTTCATGGACAATGGAGAATTTTAAGGCACTGCAATATCATAAAAAACCTAACGAAAATTAATTTGTCTCACATTTACTAATATGATTTTGGAAGTGATAAGGTTTTGTTCAAGCTAAGAAAACTCTTGTGGAAGATTTCTTTGGTTCTTTTAGCAACCACTTTTACAGTTCACATTTAAACAGGACTGAGCCAATTCCAGCCCTTTATACTCTCTGAATCATGTTGAAAAATTTAAAACATATTGAGATAGTTGTATGAAATTCATTTTTAGACAGATATCTAAGTCAAGATACCTGCATTGTGTATCTGTGCACAGCATTGAACCAATAGTGTAACACAAGTGGTTCATAACACAGAATTACTTGGCCAAACTCTGCTTTTTAAAGGGCTTGTAACTGCAAAATCTCATCATACGTGGCGCTATCTCACATGAGATTACACATAACCCTTTGCCACCATCCCTTTAAATCATTGGTAAAGTAGGAAAATGTAGAAGAGTAAAAATAACAACGAATAAGTGATTCTTTTTATGCTTTGCAGCCGTGAGCATATCACACAGCACCTCAGCACAGCACACTCCAAAGCACAGGGATCATGTTCTGTGTCTAGAGATCCTTTGGGTGACAGGAAACTTTTTTTAATTTTTTTTTTTTAATAAGAGAGTAGCAAGTGGAGCGGTGAAGATACAAGTCCTCATTTGCAGCAAATGATGTGACCAAAGTTAAATATTAGTTGAATAAAGTCATCCAGATACTGACACAGAATGTATCCCATGGTGTAGTAAATTGTTGTACAATTTAAATGTGTCTGCATATAGTAAAAAACAAAAGGCAAAGCGGATCCAGCCAAGTTAATAGCACCCAAAAGTGAGGAGAAGTGAAGCGTATCTATTTTCCCTTACCAATTTTCTCAACTGGTGTGTTCAATGGTAGAAAGCCTTGTTTTAGCAGCTGATCCATCATCTCTTCATCGTCTGCTTGGATCTCGGAGACCATATTACATGGAATAAGGCCAATTCTTGTACAGGTTTCTCCACGATAGAATCCATCAGCGTCCTTGTCCCCATAAACCTGTTATTCAAAGCGTGTTAATGTTGCTCAATAAATGGTTTTGCATTTAGGAACTTTAATGCAGGCTAAATCGTCACTAAAGCACACACAGCTGATTACAGTTTGGATGGGGAATTATGTTAGGTTTTGACTACTCTGACCATTTTTGGTGCCATCCCACAGCTCAGGCAACGTATGAAAAGTATTTTGAAAATGCAAACTAATCCATCTTCACAACAAATTGTTAAGAAATTCAAAGCAGCAGATCACACGGTAATCGCCATGGTCCCAAAGATAAAATAAACTTCACTGGAAGTAAATATCTAATGTGGGATCTCTCTAGACTTTTCAGTGCCAAACATGTACGTATTTGGGAAGAAATAATTAAAATACACGAGCAAAATGAACATTCTTACAAAGAAAAAAAAGCTCTTAAACAAGTTCCATACTGGCATAAATCTTCTATCATGTAAGGGGATAAGCAAAATATTTAGCAGAGTATTTAACATTACAGAACTGTGATTAGGATGGGATCCAATCCACCACCGGGGAAGGCAGTCAGGATTTTAATAGCTTAAGTTACAATTTTATCTTTGAAATGAGGAGTCTAACAAATGAGTCTGCATTTTTTCAGGTTCTGTTTCAGATCACACTTAAATCTCAATTATCCTTGGACTACCAGCAGCTGTTCCTTCTGCCTCTCTCATTTCTCCCTGTTTTGCACCAGAAGCATTAGATACAAGGCTGCAGGAGGAGCTGTGTGCATTTGCCGATTCAACAGAAAAATCTGCTGGCTTTTTAAAATCAGATCAGCAAACTGAACAGCTTTGCCTTGCAGCTGCG
>WEIS01028145.1:0-13300 GCA_013389965.1 Todus mexicanus
TCATGTTTGAAGGAGCTTAAAAGCCAATTTGTAGCTAGTTGCTACAAAACACTAATGTCAAGTTCTGTTGCTCAGGTCTGAAATGTAGCATCATACCTCATCATATCAAAGACAAATCACTTGTTCTATGAAAGACAAAAATTGCTTATAGAACTTCATAAAAATTTTCAATACTTTCTCCCTATGACATGGGGTGTATCAGTACTAAGCAATCTGTTTTCAGCTGTGCTTGCTCCCTATTCTCTAAAATCAAGGTAAAAATGCACGACTGAAAATCATATTAGTATGTTGATAGTACAGTGACATGTAAAAAGTCATTTACTTCAGAGGATGTGATACACATCATCATCTGTCTTTCCTTTAGCTTGCTATTGCAGTGGTCAAGTAATTCAAGCAAATAACATGCCCAGCTCCTTAAAAATGATAAACCTCAGGAACTGCCAAATAGCGATCCAGAAAAAAAAACAAACCACAAAACATCAAAAATCTTTTGCCTTCTAAATATTTCTGCTCCAAGATAAATTGGAGGGCCTTGCTCTGCCTTTTTATACGTAGTTTATGGTAGTGACCTCAATCTTTTTCAATAGCTACGTGTCCTAGAATTGCTAGGAAGACCCTGGGCTCCTTGATCTTGTTGTTTTCTGGTTCTGGAAATAAATTGGAAGGCTTTGAGGAAAATCTAAGGCTAGGCTGGGGCACACTGACTGCAAAATAACCCTGTAGTTTGTGCCACTTAAAAAAAAATAGTATCAGTAAATACAAAAGGTGTCTCTCACTACTGCACTTGGCAAATTCTCATAGTCTGGACCCAAAAGAGAGACAATAAACCGGGGATCTAATCTGAAGTTGTAGATATGCATTTGAACAATGATTTCCACCTCACAAGATTTTCACACCCATCTAATAAGGTTTCTCTCAGTTGAAAGTCATTCCCTGTCACCTGTTCCTTACATATAAGGGAGACTGAGGGGTGACCTCATTAACGTTTATAAATATGTAAAGGGAGAGTATCGGGAGGATGGACCCAGACTCTTCCCAATGGCACCCAATGATAGGACACGGGGAAACAGGTGTAAGCTGGAACACAGGAGGTGCCACTGGAATGTGAGGAGGAACTTGTTTTCAGTGAGGGTGCCAGAGCCTCGCACAGGCTGCTCAGGGGGGTTGTGGAGTCTCCTTCTCCAGAGGTGTTTAAAACCCACCTGGATGAGTTCCTGTGTGACCTTGTCTAGGTGATCCTGCTCCAGCAGGTGGATTGCACTAGATGATCTGTCAAGGTTCCTTCCAATCCCTAACATTCTGTGATTCTGTGATTTGTGGAACTTTTAAATTTAAATATTGATTTCACTGTGATACAAAATATTTGTAGTTTACAGAGCTTGAAAATAATGCCTTAACTATACTGTATGTATTCTAAATTCATTTTGTATTGAGTGGCTATGCAAGACATCTGCAATTTGCCATAAACTCAGGAAGAAATATACTTTTCCTGGACTTATTGCCCAGGGAATTCTTTTGACCTTGCTTGTTAACAGAAGGTTTGTAGCAAGATGCAAATTAATGTAAATTGTTAACATTATGCTACACGGCATCAAGCAATGTAACGATCTTGTGTACATGGTAAGACTGAAAAACTATAACAGAAGTGATCGTTAGCATTCTTTAATCTCAGATTCAGGATTTACTGCCTTCTGCCTGTGAAATACAGCCTCAGCTACTGTACATGGAAGAAATGTGACAGTGGTAATTAACGACATGTTGTTTAATAAAATAATGAAATTCAAGCCATAAAGTTCTTGTGCACTTAAATAACTACCAGAATGGTTCTCATTCAAAAATTATGTTTGGTAGACAGAGGAAAATCCCCAGTGGTTTACTGATGAAACTGAAGCTGTGTCCTGCTGTAAGCAATTCAGAGTGTTGTGGTACGTGCTGTACTGGCTTCATGTGCCTTTCCAGGGATGACATGTGATTGATTTCTTTTGTATTTGGACATCAGGACTGCCGCTTGCCTGAAGTTTAGTCCTTATTTAAAACACCCAAGTGGAAGGTTTAAAATAGAGTTCTAGAAACTGGACTGAAGTAGTGATTAAAATAAGTATCAATTATAATAGAGCCAGGGGTGCTGGCTTGGATCCATTCCTGTTATGTGCCCACAGAACAGCTTTATATAAACACTTCAGTTGTCTAGTGCATTAAATGATCATTGCTTCACTGAATACATTGGGGGTAGGAAGAGGGGGAGAAAGAGGCTTGTTAATTAGGCTCAGTGCTCAGTGGAGCTCCTTTAAGGCTTATTGCAAGAAAAGAAAATCAGTTGTATGCATGTCAGCTCCCCAATATATACAAACAAGAAGTCATCAGCGTTTGGAAGAGCTTGTTCTAGATTCTGATCACTTACAATTAAGTCCTAAAGGAAATCAATTGAGTAGTCTTTGATTCTGGTGGGAGGAAATATGCTTCATTTTTGTGTGGCTACTAGTGCCTGCAATCTGCCAGGAAACCATACTATTCATCTAATCTGGTACACTCTGTTGGAGTTTCATTTTTGTTCTGAGAAAACATTGTTTTCTGCAAGTTGTCATGATGATGGTGCTGCTAACCTCTGGATTCTTATGGATGATGCTGACTTTCTAATATAACCTGTAATTTAACATATTCAAATGTTTCTAGAAAGTTTTAACCAAACATTTAGTAAATGAAAGGAAAAGTATCTGGCACAATAGGGCAGGTTCTTAAACCATTTCTAAAAGCTCCATTAAAATTCTACAGAATTGTGTTGATTTCATAGCTCAAATACTTCAAAATTATTTATTTTTTCTTTTTCTAGTATGGAGAATGATAATGCAAATCGTTCGTAAAACTTTTGGGGGGACCTTCAGATAAATGCACGAAAGTTGGAAATATTCAAAAAGTCTCAGCATCCACAATCAGTTCAAGGGATGCAATCCCTCTGTGGAATTGATTCATTTGTAGCAAGTGGCCAAATCCCCACTGATTTCAAGGGGGATGTGATCTCATCCTGCATGTTCAGATGAGCTCATGTTTAGGGTACAGAGCTCTTTGAAAATTTGTCTAATGGAATTGCAGCGGTTGCTGCTGAGAGCTGAGCATTTTTAGAAGGCTGATCTCTACTAGGTGCCAAAATGAGAATCTGATTTCTTTTGAAAACCCAGCTTCCCATAGGGAGTGCACATCACTTGAAAATCTGGGCTCATCTGAAATATTGATTTTGTATAAATACCACATGGACAAGCTTTGGTTGTTATTATCAACAAAGCACCACTTAAACTAGTGCTTTTAAAATATGTACAAAGTAGAAAGAAGAGTAGAGTTTATAATTTGATTTCAATTTTTTGCTTATCTTCACACGACTGCTCTCATTCTGAGCAAACTAAGAGTTCACGTCTTTGATCCCTACTTTAGAAAACTGATTAAACTGAAACAGAACATTGCCTGAAACTGAACACCAGGATTAGGAACTGAAGTCATAGTGACTGTGAGCCTATTTCCTCCTATGAGGCAAACTTTTGCTAGGAAGACTAAAGCATTTGACACTGGACAATGAGATCAAGGGCATGCTGAGCAAGTTTGATGCAAGATCCTGCACATGGGTTGGGACAATCTGAAGCACAAATGCAGGGCTGGAGAGCAGACCTGCAGAGAAGTACTTGGGGGTATTGGTGAATGAAAAGCTGGACATGACACAGCAATGTGTGCTCACAGCCCAGAAGCCAACCACATCTTGGGCTGCATCTCCAGCAGCGTGGTCAGGAGGTCAAGGGAGGGGATTCTGCCCCTCTGCTGTACTCTGCTAAGACTCCACCTGCAGTGTTGGGTCCAGCTGTAGGGCCCCCAGTGTAAGAAATATATGGATCTGTTCAAGCAGGTCCACAGCAGGGCCACAAAGATGATCCAAGGGCTAGAGCACCTCTCCTATAAGGAGAGGTAGAGAGTTGGGATTGTTCAGCCTGGAGAAACGAAAGCTCTGGGGAGAACTTATAGTGACTTTCAAGTATTTAATAGGGCCTACAGAAAAGATGGGGAGGGACTCTATCATGGAACGTAGTGATAGGACTAGAGGTAACAGTTTTAAACGGAAAAAGGGTGAATATCGTTGGACATAAGAAAGACATTTTTATGATGAGGGTGGTGAGATACTAGAACAGGTTACCCAGGGAAGTTGTGGATCAAGATGAGGTTGAATGGGGCCTTGAGCAACCTGGTCTAGTGGGAGGCATCCTTGCCCATGGCACAGGGATTGCAACTAGATCGTCTTTAAGATCTCTTCCAACCGAAACCATTCTATCATTCCGTAATGACTCTTTGCTTCCTGTACTTGATTTCTGTAACACCAAGTTTAGTCATTAACTACTTTTTTATTCTTACAGCATCACTCATTTGTGAAACTGCATTTTACCAAGAAACAAAAAAAATATTATTTTTTATGAAACCCAAAAGTTATTCTGAAAAGAGAATATGATGCTGCTCTGTTTAGCTACCCTTTATGGGCTTCATTTGATGCTTTTTTCCCCTGAGATGCACAAGGACTTGATTCAATTTTTCAGTTGCTCAGACACGTTTGGTACAGCTCTAATAAGCATTGCAATGAGATCCCTGGTGATTTATCATAGTTTGGAGTCAGCTGTGCTCTCATTGTGTTGCCAAAGTTTTACAGAGCTCCTTATGAAGCTGATTACTACTGTAGAAGAAAACTGCTAGAAGCCTGGTTATATCTTTGTAGTTCAAATTTTTGATAAGGTTTCATTCTTTTTGAAAAGCTGGTTTTACTTTCCTTATATTAGCATATAAAATACTCATATGGTAGCATTGCCGGCTAATACTTTGCCTCACACATGAGTACAAGTGCAAAAAATAACCCAAAACAAACTATTTGTAAAACCAATATGGTTTAAATTTGAATATTTAAATAAAGACTTGTCATTTTAAAAAGCAAATTATTTTGCTGAATTCTGCTTTTGAGAGACAGAGCATGAAAGCTAACCATGGTTAAACATGTTGGTTAACCAGGGTTCTGCCAATTTACAGTAACTTGACATGGGGCAGAACTGTGGTCTTTGAGGCAACATTTTCACAGAAAAAGTATGTTATATATAGAAAAATAGTATTTCCTTTTGCCTACTAAATATCCCTGAGAGGAAACTGAGCCAACAGCAAAACAAAACACAAACAAATACACAAAAATGATTCTTGCTAGTTTCTGCTCCAAACACTTGATATCTTGCATTAATTTAATTAGTGTTTGAGTAAGGAAGTGAACCCACCAGAAAGAAACAGGAGTTGTTCTCTCTGCAGGTAAGTCGTGCATTCTTTTTCATAAAATGAATTTTCAATATTGTGGGGTTTGGGCTTACTTTTGGTCCTTGACCAGCTCAGTAGGATGGATGAAGATCATCTCTTCTAGAAGAGCAGATAAGCTGTCTATAGGAGAGAAGTGAAAAGTGGTACCTACAGGTCTTGTGAATTGATTTTACTATCTTTGGAGTAAAATTGAACTGGGAAATTCAACTAGAGCATCGCTTCGCCTGGATTAGAAGCCTCACCAAAGAAAAAGACAAAACTAAGTATTATAAAGAGACAGAGCACTGATCTGAGAAGTAACATCCCAGTGGTGCAAGAAACAAGTAAGAAACTGTCATTAATCTCTGTCCTTTGTGAATATGAAAGAGAGGTTAATATTCATTTACAGTTTAGAAGTGATACATTCTGTTTACTATCAACTGCTCTGCTGATTTCTCTTCAAGACAGTGTGGTATGAAAAGGGGTGCCTAAGCCCTGGATCAGGGTAGGTATTTTACACAGCATCCACAGGAAACCCCAGCTTTTTTCCCCTCTCTATAATAATGTCCATTTATTACAGCACTTATGTGTCTTATTCTCCTGTAGTAGCTCTCAAAAGTCTTCCTTCAGCCTCCTCAGCAGGACGTATCAAAAGAAAAAGGGATGAGAAAAGAAAGAATCTGAGGCTTTCCACCAATACAGTGGTTTTTATTGTCTGTCTCTGAGCAGATCCACTGCTCATCGTGGAGGCTGTCTTAGAGATCATTTGGAGGTAATTTGGGAAACTCTGGCATCCTGCACTTTGCATTGCACATTGAGGGACAGGCACTGAGGTGCTAAAATGCCTGTTATTTTCACAGTACTGGACACTTAAGCCTTTAGTTGTTGCCAATTTATACTAAACATACGGTGAGAAGAGGACCAAGAATGGTGACTACAACATTAAATCTTGGGAAGACTTCACAGAGACAAAAAGCATCAGTAGCAGAACTCTCATAGATATAGAAAAAATTTAGAAAAACCCATGAATTTTGAGGAAAGGACATGTATTCACAGTCCAAAATACAGAAAGAAAAACAGTGCAGAGCTGCACAAGAGGCAAACTGATCGAGGAATGTCTAAGAAGTAGTCATATCAAATGTGCTGAGAAGCCTTTTTTGTTAAATTGAATTTGGAGTATATCCCAGGTATGAAACAGTGTTAGCCAGAGTGCTCCAGATGGATGTTATCATGAGCCAACAGCAACTATATCAGTGCTTTTCATTGACTTTGGTGCCGCAGAATGAAATGGCAGCAAAATGTCCAACATATGATTCCTTTTATTACTATTGATGCTGTAAGTGACACTTTCCCTGGACTATCAACACCTCATAATTAGTATGCACCACCATCAGAACAGTTTCCACCTGAAAAATAGTGAGGCTCGTTGATTAATCTGATATTTTAGCCATAAAGTAATCTCTGCTACCTGATTTAATCCATTCAGAAAAATTGAACTGGTGTGGAAGTAGCTGAAGTTTTTAATCACAGTTAAAATTAAAATACTAATTTCTAGAGCATACCTACAGTATATATTATATTAATATAAATTCCTCGGTATGACAGAGTATACCAGGGGAGAAATCCAAAATGAATAAAAGTTTGAAATGCAAACATGAAAGAAAAATGGTTTCTATTAATGCAGAGTGCTGTAAAGGCTCCTGGATTTTTCACAACTCTTAGATTTACCCCCAAAATCACAATGTCATTTCACTTGCTATGATCCCAGGAGGCATAGCTAGCAGGTAATTATTTTTGATAACTTTTTCTTACCCACCCCAGAGCACTTTTGTGCATACACTAGTATATTTAACACTTCATTATTCAGCAGCCATTTATCTTACCTATAATTAGTAGTTAAATAAATGAAAAACACTGAACAGCTTTTTAATAGGAACTACTAAAAATACAAAAAAGGCTGCTGCATTCTTCTCAGTCCCTACTGGAAAAAATAAATAAGCAAAACCAAAACATATTCTGGATAACTAAAACCAAATCATGACTGACAACTTTTGTGTCTTTTCAGGCATACACAATTTTGAAATTACTGACATATTAAGTTTTCATCCACCCTGAAAAATAAAAAATGGACTCATACTGAAAGTGCTGACAAACTCATTTTAATGCTGTTGCCATCAGATGCTGATATAATTAAGTCTTAGAATAAGGTACAGCTTGTTAGTGATACAACCTGTCAGTAATTTTTCAGTGATTTATGATCTGCAACTAACAAGAGAGCTAAACTTTTAAAAGGAAATGTTATCATTAGGTTTTCTAGATGAGATCTTTTAAAAAATACTTAGGTACCTGCAGGCACAAATAGATGTTTGCTATAGTTCTAGAAGAACTGTAGGCACCTTGCTACCTCTTTTTTTCTTACTAAGTGTCAAGTGTCTATGAATTTTAAAAAGTCAAATGTGGTGCAGTATGGTGACAACATAGGATCCAAAGGTTTTTGTTTTCAGTTGAAATGAGTGGTGGTAACATCATTTCCACGAAAGTGGTGAGCAGTTATTTACAACTGAAAAGTGTCCACTCAGCTAGAACAAGCTCCCAGACAGCACTATCTAGTATGGTCTACTAGTGGGCAGAAAACATGATTCATGACATGTCAAGAAAAAAGAGTAGTGATAATGAGTAATTAAAATCAAGGGGGCTTTTAAGAAAAGTAACAATATTGTTTAAATACCTTACTATATTACATTGTTGTGCAAGAAAACATTCTAGAAAATGATGTAAAGTCACTTCAGTCAAGCTTTAATATACTGTTTGTTCCTCCCACCCTTTTTAGAAGTTTCTTGTTTCCCATTAAATTCTGAAACACATTCTCACCTGCCAATCAAAGCTTCATTATATATTTCTGAATTGTGTCTGCTTATGTGTTATGTTTCTATACCTACGCAAGTAGTTGTTCCTGGTTTTCAGAAAACCTATGGTGACCCGATACACTACTTAAATAAAAATGAGAAATTTAAAAAAATATTTTTTTTAAAAATAATCAGGATATACATTGCTCATTTCACTGAAAATAAGCCAACAGCTGGCTCATAAGCTGATACTTAAAAGAGCAGATGACAGCCAACGAGCCAGTGAAAGACTAGTCAGATAGCTGAGCAGATATGACATTTCCAGGAAGACTTCATAATAGCATTCCTAATAAATGTTGGAGCCTCAATACACTGCGAGGAGCAAATTGTGCTGTAGGTTCCAGTGGTAGCTTCCGCTTTGTCCAATGGTAGTGGTACAACGAAAAGAGGCATTTTACAACAAATACCATGGATTTTTTTTTCTATCTGTTTCTTTTTTTGTTTCTTTTTTTTTCCAAAAAAAAAAAAAGGAAAAATGAAATTAGGTCTTTTCTATGCTTATTGCAAAGTGCAACATACCAAATCTTAATGGCTTTTGGATAAGCCACAGAATACACTCTGCAATTCCAGGGATATCTTGGTATGGATCTAGACAAAGCAGATTAAACTTTGGTCTAGATTTCCCCTTCAGCTACTTTTGTTTGGCCCAGTGTTTGGTCCGTGCTGGGAGCAGAGTTGGGAGGGAGAGGTGGTAGCACAGGAAGGGCTACAGGAGCGGGTCCTGTGAGATGCTTCTATAGAACCTCTCCCAGGTCCAAAGTCAGACCTGCCTCTAGCCAAGGCTGAGCAAACCAGCATCTCTGTTATTACATATTTAAGAGGGGAAAAATCTACTGGGTAAGCATGGAGTAGAGGAGAGGGCTGGGACATCAGAGAAACAACCACACAGGCAGCAAGGTCAGAAGATGGAGCAGGGGAATTGTGCCAGAGCAGACTTTCCCCTGCAGCCAGTGGTGAGATGACAGGCTGAGCCCCTGCAGCCTGTGGAAGTCAACAGTGGAGCAGATACCCACCTGCAGCCCATGAAGGACTCTACGCTAGAGCAGGTGGCTGCACCCAAAGAAAGCTGTGACTCCAAGAGAAACCCATGGTAAAACGTCTGTTCCTGAAGGACTACACCCTGTGGAAGGGACCTACCCTGGAGTAGTTTTTGAAGAGCTGCAGCCCTGTGAGAAGGATTCACACTGAAGAAGTTCATGGAGGATTGTCCCCTGTAGGAGAGACACAGGCAGCAGGAGAAGACTACAAGAAGTTCTCCCTGTGAGGAGGAATGAGCTGCAAAAAAAACATGTGACAAACTGACAGCAATGCCCATTCCCCTTCCCCTTTTATTACTAGAGAGGAGGAGGAGGAAACATCAGGAGTAGAGCTGAGCCCAGGAAGAAGGGAGGGGTGGAGGGAAGGTGTCTTTAAGATCTGATTGGATTTCTCGTTAGCCTATTCTGATTTGATTGGTAAATTGGTGGGGATTTTGTTGTTGAAATTAAATTGATGTTGTTTGCTCAAGTCTAGTCAGTCTTTTACACATGAACATAATGAGTCGGTGAGCCCTCTCTACCTTTGTCTTGATTCTTGAGCCCTTTGTTGTATTTTCTCCTCTCCATCCCACCTGGGAGGGTAGGAATGAGTGAGCAGCTGTGTGGTGTTTAGTTGTTGGCTGGGTGGGTTTAAGCCATGACACCCAGTTATAAATAGTAGCCTGAGTTCAACTTGGGAATAAGTAAAGCATAGGGAGGGTAGAGATAATCTGTTCTATTTAATAAGTTTTGAATTACCTTTGTCCTTTTGCCTCTTATTGTTGCCGTACAAAATTCTGTAAGCACTGAAATAATTCCCTTCACCTCTGTAATGTGCAAGTAGATATTTCAAAGTAGTTACTCTGCAATTACATTTTCTGACCAGAAAGCAATTAAATTATTGGGAATAAATAAAGTGTAATTATAATCTCGGTAATGTAGCCTGGATTCTAATAGTTATTTTAAAAAATAAAATATCAAATGGAAAATAATAAAGGCATCTGTCATATAAATATCATTCAAACTCTGTGAATTTGAGTTACTTAAAAAAACCACTAACCCTTCCACAGTGTAGCTATACTGTATCTTAAATAAAACTACCATGTAATTGAAATGTATGTATTAAATTTGTTTTAATGACATTACACTTCAATGAGTGTAATGAAAAATCTCATTCTCACAAGGTCGTGAACTTCCACTGTGAAGGGCAGCCTCCATCGTGGCAGCTTCCAGCCTGCAAGGTAAAGTATTTCAGACTTGAGTAAGATCATTAGTCCTGATTATTCACTGACAGGGCTGTAAAAACAGAACATTTGATTAACATGGCAGTTGTACAAGTGTGAGCACTTTACAGCATGTTGCTTTTTACGCTTGTCCCCTCAAGTAATAAATTATTTTAAAGATTAAATTGTTTGCACTGATCTGGGCCTTTTGGCTACTCTTTGTTAATACTTCTGTGATAACAGTCAATTTCTTAATACAGTTGCTAAAACATTCATTGTTTTAGAAAAAGTGGATTCTGTTTTGCCTGTGGTCAGGAATTATGATTGGGTATTTGAATGCAGCAGACAACAAGAATACACATTCCAGACATTAACTTGGGAAAAAACTTGGAAAGACTGGGACTAGAGAGGTGAAAATGTCTTTAACATGAATAGCATAACTGTTTTCCAGATTATAAATCTGTTGACATTTTCATGGTTCGTGGAACATCGTTTTTAACTCTGAAGTTCAAGATACTTAAATTCAATTTTCACAAGGACTTATGTAGCCATGTATGTGTAACCTTTTAGTCTATAAAACTTTCACAGAACAATTTCACTCGTTTGCAAACCACATAAACCACATGCAAACTATTAAAACAGATGTATAATCTTTGTGGTTTATTATTATTTTTTTACTGATGTGACCTAAAAAAACCAGTTAGCACAACTGACTCTCAAAAATCATAGACTAACAGGTTGGAAGGGACCTGAAGAATCATTCAGTCAAACCTTCAAAGTAAAAAAAAAAATAATAAAATAGTTTAAATGAGAAAGCCTAGTACCCTGTCAAGCTGAGTCGTAAAACTGTCCAGTGTAGGGGAATCCGCCACTTCCCTTGGGAGATTAGTCCAGTGTCAAGAGTAGCAGCATCTGGTTTAGACCAAACTGATAGACATGTAGGTGAAAAATTTCAGAGGTAACAGATGAAAGGTTGGGATAAAATTTCTGTAAAATAATAATTTGTCAATTCATCAGTATTGGTGGTGGTTCCTGTAAGAGAATGAGACTTCTACAGACAAGACATGGCTGCTGACATGCTGGTGCACAGAAACTTGAAAAAAGAAGAAACTATATATAAATATCTATAAATAAGCAGAAGCATAGGCTTTAATGAATCTGCGAGCATCTGAGTAAATCTGTGGTCTTTCTAATTGTGCATTAGGTCTGGAGCTGCTTGACTGAATTCATGAGAAACATTATTAATTTTTGTTGGTGCAACTAAAAAAATTGATGCGAAAGATTACTTCTTTCTGTCATCTCCCTAAAAAATATAAAAACCTATGAAGACAGGAGATTCTGAGTTCTGTGCAGCAATTGTGCCCTCATTTCGTTCTCTCCTTTGCATGACATTAACATTCCCTGCTGCAAATCAAAAGAATGGTTTGAACAGACAAACATTTGTTTATTAAAAATCTGCACTTCTAAGAGCTCTGAGGGTTTTGCACACTTTTTAATTGAAATGAACCTCTCTTTCTGTATATATAAAACATAGCTGAATTATGAAGTCATGGTTCCAAGTAATGGTCATACAATTATTAATTTCCTCTGGTATCTATTGGAGTCCATTTAAAAATTCTGCACTTGTTCGATACAATTGTACACATCAAAAATCTGGTGTTTCTTTAAGGTTTCCACAGTGATACAGTGCTAATTAATTCACAGCTCTGATGCAGGATTAGCTGATTTGCAGCTCTCTAGCAGAGGAGTGAAATGGCATCATCTTCACAGAGCACTTTCTCTTCAGTGCGTAAAATGCTCATGATTTCAGTGAGTGTCTCAGCACATTTCACTGTATTTTCTTGCTTTTTGTAGCACCCTAACTGAAAGATGAGAAGAAAAGGGACTTTGATAAGGTGACTTTAAATGATTTACTGTAGTAACGAGGTCTGAACTAAAAAAAAGATCTGGTTGTGTTTCTCTTAAAATAGGTTCTTTGGTTCCATTTGACAGAATATAAACCAGATCCCAGTTTGGTGGATATCATGTTATCACAAGAAGTCAGAGTAAGCACAGGTAGAATCATTCTCCAATTGTTTTCAGAGAGACATAGCCAGATAGCAATACAAAAACTTCATAATCAAGATATAATATGGATTTCATATGATGTAAATGTAGACGTGAATGAAATGCTCAGTAAGGATGAAAAAATAAGAAGCTGGAAAAAAGACAGAACTTCTGCAAACCTTGTCAGAGCTGCTTTTATAGGGATAATGACATATCCTATATCTCCCCTGTTTTCCCCTGCTACTTTCCTAGTATTATGTTTCTTTCATTTGCCTCCCACCTTCCTTAACTTTTAGCAGTTGCACTACTAGTAATACAAATAGTACTTGCTTTATATCGTCTTGCATACTTTCTTTTGTTTAACTTTTTTAAAAAATTGTGATGTATTCTGGTTTAAAGTTAAAAAAACTCTACAGATTTGTACTATATCAAAAAGGAGTAAAATTCTTAGATCATTCTGTCGTATTTGTGATTCTAGTTTACTTATGAATACCTAGATGAAGTCTATTGATGTCAATAGATGCTCAGTTTAGATTCCAACCTGAATTGCATAAAATGTCTCTCCAGGTTAAAAGTGAAGTTGCCATGCATCATTACACTGCACAAGATCCATTGCTCAGAGAGAGATTTATTCCAGTTACCTGCTCTTCATTCGCTTAATTGAAATAGCTTGCCGTAAACAATTTTAACATAAGCCCTGAAGGCAAGAGGTCTGACTAATGACAACCTGCATCGGTTGCTATAGGGTGGAAATGAATAATGCAGTATACATACAGCCAATGGCTAGGATTTGTCACTGAGGCTTTGC
>WEIS01028145.1:16582-32152 GCA_013389965.1 Todus mexicanus
TTTGAAAATAAGAAGACATCATGACTTGTGTCCTGTTCCCTTTTCTCTTTCCTCCAAAAAGATATAAAGCAAACTATAAATAGCTATTTGTAAGCTATTATTGTGTTAAGAGATTAAGTGGTGCTTTAAGGTAAAATATTGAATGAATATTTAAACAATGGCAAATGAAATCTGAATGAAAGAATACTGAAATTAACAGAAGAAATGCTGATCTCTGAATTATAAAATGTCTTACACTTCCTTCCAAAAGCTGTAGAAGACTTTCTTCAAGCATGGACATTAATACTTCAGGACTCTAGATTTACAACACTTTGGATAGTAGTAATTCAAAATAGTTCAGCCAGTCTGTTTCAAAAATGGTATATTATGGCTGGACTGGCCTTTAGTGAAACTGAAAAATGGACATTAACATGGGATAAGAAAAAGCTAAATGAACTATCTTATCTACAGATGCAGTGAAGCATTGAAATGTAATCTGTACATTTCATTTTGAGTAGACAGGCTTATCTCAGTTCTAGCCTGTAAATTTAATTGGTGCCTGGCAGATTCTCTGTTCTCTTCTGTTCTATATCACCGTGTCAAGCCCAGGCAAAATAATATTTTAGTGCTGGCTTGTATTAACAGAAAAAGAAAAGAGAAAAAATTAAAACTTTATAATAAAAAAATCATAGTAAAAATTCCTTTAATTCTTTGAAATCAGTTATTTCTACAAGACTGGTTTTAGCTTTCACTTTCCTTCACTCACATGAATATGGACAAGACTCACCTTTAAGACTATGAAATGAGAATATCAAGCCCTGGAACAGGTTGCACAGGGTAGTGGTGGAATCTCCATCCCTGGAGAGAATTAAAAGACATATAGATGAGATGTTGAAGGACATGGTTTGGCAGTGGGCTTGGCAGTGTTAGGTTAATGGTTGATCTCGATGATCTTAAAGGTCTTTTCCAACAGAAATGATTTTATTATTCTATAAACGTACCTAAGTGCAGGCCTGACGGGCTGCACCCACAAGTTCTGTGGAAGCTGGCTATCATTGCAAGACCAGCCTTAAGTATCTTTGAAAAGTCCTAGTGACCAGGACACGTTCCTGAAGAATAGAAGAGAGCAAATACTACTCCTATTTTCAATAACCTCAAGAAGGAAGATCTGGAGAACTACAAACCAGCCAGTCTACCCCCAGCCCCCAGGAACAGGATGGAGAAAATCATCCTGGAAATTATTTCCAAACACACAAAGGGTGAAAAGGTGATTTGGCGTAGTCAACATGGATTTATGAAGGGGAAATGATGCTTCACCAGACTCAGCGCCTTCTGCAATGAGGTTACTAGGTTACTGGATGAGGTGAGAGCAGTGGATGTTGTTAACCTCAAGCTTAGTAAAGTATTCGACGCTGTCCTGTTTAACATCATCACAGATGAGCTGATAAAGTACTATTAGAACCTTTATGCATATATTAAAATATATAATTTATACATGTGTGTGTGCACCAGTTGGGGTTTTTCAGCCATGGTCAGGTTTGTATATAATGCTTCTAACAGGGCTTTGTAGTATAATAAATATCTCAGACAATTGCTAGTGATCTTCTGGAGGTCCCACAGGAGAAATCCTTTGATTTCTGATAAACTCATAGACACTCACAGAGACAAAACAAGCAGCAGAAGATGTTTGTAATCATTTCCAGGAACAATTAATCGAAATCTACTAGCATTGCAGATTGATGGCTACTTCTCACTAAATTTACCAGACGTTGATAATATCTTTAGAAGATAACGTCCACAAACTTTATGTGAGCTAGGTACCTTTCTCACACTTCAAAATCCCAGTAAAAAAAATGTATTTCCTTCCACAGAGTAAACTAAGGCAACAAACCACATAGTATGTGCAGAAGTGGAATTTTTATCCATTAAATAACAAATGTACTTTTTAGAATTATTTTTCTCCTTTTCTTTTCCTCTGTCTGTGAATTTCATGAGAATTTCAGCTTTCCTTGTTACTGTTAAATGCTTTTTGTGGTGGAATGTTATCTTCCTTCCTATAGCACTTCTTTTTTCCCATATTTCTTCAGTTTTTATTTTATTCCAGCCTTTTTAAAATTATGGTTATTTTCCCCTCATTTCATTTCATTTCACTTCACAGTTCCTAACACGATGGAAAGAAGAGACTTGTATATTGCTTCATATGCATTTTGTTCATTTAGAATTGCAAATACAATTTCCCAGTCTCCCACAATATGTGCCTGCTACAGTCGTGGGTTTCATGATAGCATTTCATAGAATACATTTGCTGTTGCCTACTGCTTATTTCTTTTTTATGTTTATTCATCTTTCATTCAGGGGGACCTGAATCATCTTGAAAATGTTGGGGGGGGGGTTTCTCCTCATACCTACCATGTGTCTTCTTCCCTCTTTTATATTCAATTATTTCTGTTTTTACCATGTATTTTATTTATTAGTTTATTTAAAGATTTTGGTTGTTAGCCAATGAATTTAGGCACATGAAAACAGCACAGAACCTATGAAGCCTGAAGAGTTGCATCGGTTTATGTTTGCTTTGTCACTGCACTTCATACACAGTAGATCAAAGTCTTAAATTTATGTTCTTGCTAGTAGAATGAGAAGTTGTCTGTCTCAATATTAGGAGTCCTATTTTCTTCCTCAATAGCTCTTCTTAGTTGTTTTTGTCTTCTGGTGATCTATCATATACTTCTTTCTTCACAGAAGTAGTGAAAATGCCTGCATTCTTGATTATATATAGCACACAGGTCAAAATGACATTAAAAGAAAAATAAAAAGACTTGCTTCCTTAGTAGCACTTGATTATTACACCAATTATTTCTCTCTGCTCCTTCTATTGCTTATATTTATCATTATCTGCTAGACACTTCTTTCCAGATTTTCAGTCTGTTGTGTTTATTTATAAACAGATCCTGAAATTATGCAGATTCAATTCTTCATCTATGCCTTTCAAAAGAGATATAAAGTAGAGGCATCTGGGTTCTATAATGATAAGGTCAATAGAATCAGCTAGGTAGAAGACAAAATCTAAATGACTGATTTTGTTGTTGAGAAAAGCTTGGAGAATAATGCCTTTCTATTAATAAACCCAGGTAAGCATTAGCAAATAATAAGTTAGCAGAATTGTTGTTAGATTACAATCTTTTCCATTCTATGAAAGAAAATAAATCAGACATTTTGTTAAGAATAATAAGCATACTCTGTGAAGGAAATTTGTCAGAAGTGTCACAGAGCAGAGCTCTGGGTCCCTATATTTGACAATTCTGAGGGTGCACCTGTCTCTGTACAACCTGCTGGACGTGAAGGCTAATGATAAACTGAAGAGAGTCCAGAAGAGGATTCACAAAATACACCATGGTGGAAACATGTGAGGTAATAGGGAGAACCTAACAGACCTGGTTTTGCATAGCCTGAAGGGGAGAAAGCTATGGAGGCCGGACAAAATGTGCTGTCTTCAACCCCATGATGGACAGTACAGGGAAGATGGAGACAGACCTTTCTGAGAAATAGTCAGCAAAAGGGAAAGAAGCCACAAGCCTTTCTGCCTCAGTATTCAACTTCTTATGTCTGATTAACTTCTCTATCTATTTATCTCACTTATATAAAAAAAAGATATCCAAAGTAATGAGTCAGAATCTCTTATCATGAAAACTCTATTTTTCCAGTTATAGATGTGTCCTGGTTTGGGTTAGAACAGAAATTCTGTTCTATGACTTTTACTTTCCAGCTAAGTCTGTCTGAAGTTAGCAGCATGCTTACCAGACAGAGCCTGCTTCTAACAGTGATAACGCTCCATGTTTATAGTTAGTACCAAGGATTGGTATGTGAACCAAGGTCATTGATAGACTTGCGTACCACACAGGGGGTGCAGAAAAGAGAAGGCTGTATCCTCAGGGAGGAGCAACCAAGACAGGTGACCCTAAATTAGCCAACAGGGGTATTCCATATCCATATAAGTCATTTTCGGTATAAAGCTGAGGGATCACGAGGGTCTCTCTTGTCCCTTCTCTCCTGGCCTTTTCATCACTTTGGTTTTCCCTGAGATCGAGCTGCCCTCTCAGCTTTGGAACTCTTCCTCACTTGGTTTGGCCTTGGCAGCTTCAGCTTTGCCCTGAGGCCTCCAGCTTGGCCTCAGGCCCCGGCTCAGGCCTTGGCTGGGCCCCAGGTTCTGGGCCGCATCCCTGAATCCAGCTCCTGGTTCCCGTCTGCTGCTGGGCCCTTCCACAGCATCAGTGGTGACAGTGAGGTATTTACCATTGGGGGGGGGATGGGGTCGATACTGGTTTTGTACATATTTATATATATTTACCTTTTATTATTACTGTTATTATTATTTTCATATTTTAGTAAAGCTGTTCTAGTTTCCTTTCCTAATCGATAAGCCTCTCTCCTCTATTTCCTTTCTTCCCTCTTTGGGTGGGGAGGGGGAAGAGAGCGGTCTGTTGCAGATTTTGGGGGTGCCCTGACCCCAAACTGTGACAAGATGAAAGATACATAAAGAAATTATAATTCATTTTTGTCAAAGCAGCAGAATTCACTTGTGGGTATTACGTTTACTACTTTAAGGTATATTTTCCTAGTCTAGCCCCTTAGCTCATAAGTTTTCACCATGATCTGATCATAGAGTTTAAGGCACAACGTTTAATCATCATTTTTGAAAAAATTAGTTTATGCATTTGAGAAAAAAAAGAAGAACATTAGGTCTAATCATTGGCCTGAGCTTAAAATCCAATATACACTGTTGATATGAATGTGCTGGGATTAAACATATATATATATGGTGGCTATTGCTTAAGAAATAGTTTTGCGTAGTTACGTGTTGTCATTAGTTGAAATCATGTATCCACAATATTTTTCCTTGAAATCTTTTGGAATAACTAAAGAAAACTAAAATAGCAAGTTAATGTATATGCTAATGAATTTTAAATAACTCAATGCACACACTGTATTAGCAACGCTATGGTAAAGAGAATGTGTGGCTTGGTTCTGAGAAGTCTGGAAGCAACTACCAGCATTAATAAATACCAAAAATAATGAAAATCACTTTTCCAAGCTCTAAATTCTACCTACTCACCAGAAGGGGATTTATCTATTTATTTATTTATTGAATCAGGTCTCAAATCCAAGTTGGCATTTTCCTATACATAGAACATTAACAGTATATGCCCTGTCTTGTAAGTTTAATAAGTCTGCTTCGTTCACATTTAAGGAATGCTTGAAACCTAAAGGGTAAAAGGCCCCTTCAAGAGTGGTTTAAAAATGCTTTGCATGTCTTGAAAATAGAATAAATTAATTTACTCTAATAATTTGTAATATTAATGAAGTTCATGTACTGTTCTTGGTAAAAAGTGCTGGAAGGTGAATATTGACATTCCCTTAGCTGGGTAAAGCAAAGAAATCTCCTGCAGTAAACTTACCAAATTCTCAAGAGAAAAAGGGAGTACTAAGTACTGTCTTCAGTAATAATCTGCAGAGAAAGTTTCTCTTGCCTTTCTATGTGCTCTGTAAAACTTTCATGTGAAAGCTGCATTAATAAAGCAGGGGATTTTAGCCTTTCTAATTAGACTTTATGTAAGTACCCTTTGTTTCAATAAGTGTCACAGCAACCTACTATGTTGTTTAAACACACTGGACAAATCTGATAAAAATTTCCATTTGGGGCCCACAAAATACCAACACATACACTCACATACAATATTTCACACATTGGATTTTCTCTGCTTGTAGGTTTTAGGACATCTGTTTCCTCAGTGATGGACTGCAGCAATATTTTTTTCTGAAAATGTAACATAGCTGTGAAAGACATTTCCCAGAATATCAATGCTCAATTGACTTCCATAGCAATTTTTCTTTATTTTATTGTTTAAAGTAACAAAATATTAGTGTGACCTGCTCTTCCTCTGAACCTGAAGTTGGAAGAATAAGTGGTATTTTACCATGCACTATTTCGGCTATCTTAATAAGATGTCATTCAAAGAAAAATAAAATTAAAACCACATATTAATGAATCTTTTGTGCTCAGAGTATTATATCACAACATCCTTTATTGTTTTTACCAACAATGGAATATTAATTTCTATCTTTATTTATTACCTCATGGATTAGAGCTACTGAAATCTAGCCCTGCAAGATTTCCTTGGCCTGTCTCTAAACTGGGAGCCAGTGAACACTTTCTAAATTTCAGGGTTCTGGTATTGGGTCTTGCCTATGCTACAACTTTCTATGTTACTCCTCTTGAGCACAAGATACACTTCTTTGCTAAATCCATTCCTACTTTTTTTTTTTTTTTGGTTTTTTTTTTTTTGGTTTTTTTTTTTTTGGGTTTGGTTTGCTTTGTTTTTTTCCCACAGGAAGGAAACCCAGACACTCAGGAAGAATTTCAGTTCTTCTGTCCTCCACACTTTGCTCAGGAGATTCAGAATTGAAGGAGAGACTTTGACTTTACCTTTTCTTCACTAGATAATGATTCACACTAACCAGTTTCCAGCTTGATTTTCTGCCAGTTCTGGTGAAAATCATGCAATAAATAAGCAGCTAGTGATAAATTAAATTCATCATGTAATTTGGGCAGCTTGGCTTACATTCTGCCTACCAATCCATCTCCTGCAGAGTTACTTATGCCATTTCAGACTTTCCAGCAGCTTCAAACACACATGGCACCTTAAAAAATATGCCAGATTAATAATTCATTGTTTCATCCCTGAACCAGCCCATATGTGATAGTGGTCTGAGGTATGGGACAGACAATATTCAGTTTTGTCATAGTACCAAGATTAAGATGTGATATTTTTGCAAGTCATTTGTAAGACCATATGGAGCCTTAGACCCCCGTAAATGGTTAATGTGTCAGTGAGGTATAAAATTTTCAGCATTTGTCTTGGAAAATAGTGAGCTATAAGAGTTCTTCATCTGAAAGATTGATTTTCAGACATTCTCATCACTAAACTGTTGCCTAAGCAGTCTTGCTACAGCATATGTGACATATGCAGATAGCATAATGTCTAGTTATGGTTTTTGAGTTTGCTTGGCATAGCTAAAGATGATCTGGAAACTTAATAATGCATCTGTCCATAAAAGATCTGATCAAGTCTTCATGTGTGTGCCACTATGACAAAAACCCCTCACACTCAGAAAGTCATTGTGTTCTACTAGAGACTGCCTTTGAATGTTACCTTGGGTTTGGTAATAATGCTGATTCTTCTGGAGTAAAGGAAACATTTTCTTAGGTTTAAATATGTTCAACTGTAACTAGATTCTCTGTAGTTCTGTATTTATAAGACTGCATCAAATAGAGAACCAGATTCCATTATTGTTACACATACAGGACATAGAAGATTGGTGGAAGCTCTGCTCATTGCTATGCTGTCATAGATAACTAAGTGGGCAGTAGCAAGGCCACTGCCACAGCATATATGGATTTACCTAGAGTCCTTTTTCCTTCCAGAATTCCATGTTTTCTCAGATTGCTGCAATTCCAATGAAGTGTAGATTTGATTCATTTTTCAAAAGCATATCAAGAAAATTAACTCAAGCCACAGTCTAGAAGTAACTACACATTTTCAATCTTTCTCATCTTTTTTCTGTAGTGAAGAATCGTTTACATTAAATTTTGTACTTTGATTTTGACATACTTACTTATGTTACTCAGTGGCCTCAGGATAAAGTAATAGCTGATATGCCAAAAGAGTAAACTATCCAAACTGAGAGCATAAAACTTCTACGTACTCTCACATTTCACTTCAAAACAATTAAGGATAAATTGATGAGATTTATTTAGACTAACGCAAATTTAATTGTAGTATTAATATGCTCCAAAATTGTCTATTTGCATTGCTTATGCAGAATACATTCAACCTCCATTTCTTCTGACTACAATTAAGGATGCTTCAAGATTAAATTATATTGCTTTATCCATTTTAACAGGACTATATGTTTAAAATGGAACCCACTTTTAAGAACAGCATAAATTACCAGTTTGTTTTCAAGAAAGATTATCACATAAACTGAGTTTTAACAGAAAGGTTGTATTATAGAATAAAACATAGTACACTTCCTCAATATTAATGCCTTGTGCTTCATATTTCCATCTGATTTAATTTTTTGTAGATACTATAGAAGCTACTCAAGCTTCAGTAAATTCAGCAAAGTCAAGATTAATATCATTGTCAGTTGTACTGCCTTCAAAATTGCTTAGGAGTGGCAAATGCACCCATTTAGCTCAGAAAGTCACATGGATATGGGCTGCACTCTGAAAAATAACCATTAAATGCAAACCGAAAGAGGCATTAAATAAAAAAGGCAGTGGTTCCTGTGTACAGGAAAAGACTTATTCCTTCCCATTGTCTCTTTATTTTGTATACTTACAGACAATTTCATGTATGATATACCCAAATTAATCTGCAAGAGACAAAAGATAGTGTTTTTATCACTTTCTCCTATGGAATATTCAACTTGCAAATTATTTGCTTTCCTACCCCTGTGTTTAAAATAAGCTTACACACTTCACACACAGGAAGACAGTCACGTCAGTTCCTGCAAGAAGCCATTTTAAGAAATCATTGCATAAGTAATGAAATGGAAGTAAAATATATTCTAGAAAATTGTATGATTACTACATCAGTACAGTAAATGAGGAGGGCAGAAGGCTTTTCTTCAAGCTTCCACTCAGACTAACTGAACATTACATAATTTCATCTATAAAATTATATCTTTCTGGATTGAGTGTGGAATGGGGTAGTGGAAATCTTTTGATACATAAGTTTAAATAAATCATGTGCTTCTGACAATTGATTTTTGCAGAAGAAAGTGTTAACTTTAAGGGTGGTTTGTCATTAGCCACATTAACTACAGTTTAGGTCCCTTCCCCTCTTCAAATCTCATATTAGGAAAAAAACCCAAAACTAAAAAAAAACACTTTAAGTAGCAAAGTAGCAAAAGGTGAAAAAATCTTCCTGCCACTTTTTATTTTCACTGTCTCATAAATTCTCCTCCATCAAACCAGAAAAATAAAGATAAACAAGGAAGTCTAGTTGTCCTTTTTTATATTATTTCAATTTCCTTGCCTCAGAATATATGAGGGAAAAGAGCTATGGGGAAAATAATTAAATAAAGTGGAAGCCATTTGGATGTTTTTTAACTTCGTGAACTGCTGCTACAGATGTCTGGGAATAGTTTCAGATATTCATTTTAGAATGGCCATGGATGCTTTAAGCAACAAGGAAGGTCTTTGAAAACCACAAGAGAAAAAGGTATCTTGCCCCATGGCAACACAACCTCAAAATTCCATTCCTGCCACCATTAAGGTTAGGATTAGGGTTCACAAAACCAAACAGCCCACAGCTCCACGGACACTTGCTGTAAAAGGCATGCGAATCTGAGCATGACACTGACCCAGTATTGTGTTCACCTCCTACTCCTCCTTCTTGGTATCTGAAGGACTGTTTCACATTTTCTCCCTTCTGTCTCTCACAGCTGCTACTTAGTGTTTTTTACCCTTTCTTAAATATGTTATCACAGAGGAACCACCAACTCAACTGGTCAGTGGTGCCTTGACTTGGAGACAGCTGGAACTGGCCTCTTCTCACAGAGGTCACCTCTGCTACCAAAATCTTGCCATGCAAATCTAATACACGACCTGAAACAGGTGATAGTGGAAAACATTTTGGGGGTTTTATCCCCTGACATCTCCACGTATTTCATTCTTATCTTTTGCAATTTTATCAAAGACAAACAAATTATTTCTTAAAAATTGCTGAGAAAAGCCATGTCAGGATTAGAGGACACATTATGGGTAGACAAGGAACTGGAGAAGAATAAAGCTTAAGAAAACTAAGGTGATGTAAGAACAGCACAACAGAAAGACAATGTGAGATTATTGCACAGCAATAATTTTCCACAAAAGGAAGTGCTTCCATGACCCAGGAACAAGGCACAATCTTTACACCTAGGATTTACACAAGATAGTTTTTAATGTAACATTTTGCTGTCACAATGTGATCACTATCTAAAAAACCAGTCAGAACGTGTGATTCTCATAAGTCCCTTTATTTTTATGGTCTTTGGGTAATAGTATGATGTGGGAAAAATTATAACCAAAAACAATTGCAGGAAAATAAGAGTTTGAACCCAGTTTCCCTTTTTTTTTTTCCCCTGAACATCTGATGAAACCAAAATTAATGTCAGCATATTTTTATGTGACTCTGCATCTAGTTTCAACTGGATGTTTCATAGTGATGGATCTTTTACATGAATCTTTTGTTTTAATCATTCTTTCTTCTCAGGAACATGTGAAAAAAATAGCAAATTCCTTATTTTGTCTTCAACACACAAGACATTTTTCATTTCTCACAAAGCTATGAGGCCCTTGGAGGCAATTTGCAGCATTGGTCTTGGACAGGCTAACAATAATGGTTAAATTTATTGCTCATTAATCTATGGCAACATAAAAACAATATCTCAATCCCATGAGTAAGAAATAGCAAGGATTTCTGCTTTTTATTTGGAGATCTGGAAATATAGGACAAGAGGAAATGGCCTCAAGTTTCACCAGGGGAGGTTTAGGTTGGACATGAGGAAAAATTTCTTCCCCCAAAGGATTGTCAAGGCCTGGAAGACACTACCCTGGGCAGTGGTGGAGTCCCTATCCCTGCAAGGGTTTCAGAGTCATGGAGATGTGATATTGAGGGAAATGGTTTAGTGGTCACCTGGCAGTGCTGGTTTAAGGGTTGGTCTGAATAATCTTAAAGGTCTTTTCCAACCTAAATTGTTCTGTTATTCTTTGCCAGTTATTTCTTTAGCTTAAGAACTGTTGAATAGTGAATACTGAGTCTTCAACGTCTTGCCATTTATATCATTAAGAGCTTGATCTGCAGTTGCTTCCCAAGTTAAAAATAATAATCATATCACATAGAGTTTTGACATAATACGAGAATATTATTGACAGGAGGTTTTTTATAGAAGTGTTTTAATGTCTTAAAAATGGTGTGGAACATCCCATATTTGCTCTGGAAAACAAGGGCAAAATGCAGTGAAGTTAATTCTGTTAGGACACAGCTGGGACCAACAGACCCTCAGGGCCAGCAGCTAGGGAGATCTCTACAGGGCCATTTGGCCAGGGCTTATCCTACCACCCTAGCCAGGGAACAGGGCAATGGGTGAGGACTGAAGCAGTCCCCATCCCAGACAATGGGCATCTCCATGGAGACAGGGATGGGAAATGGAACATTGGCACATGGGTTGGGCCTGGCTCAGCAGGGCCTGGTAGAGCACACCTTGCGCTTGGCCTTGTTGAACTTCATGAAGTTCACCTCTCAAGCCCACCTCTCAAGCATGTCAAGGTCCTTTTGCATGGCATCTCTTCCCTTCAGTTTGCTGACCACACCATTCAGCTTGGTGTCATCTGCAAACTTGCTGAGGATGCCTTGATCTGTGTCTCTGACAAAGACATGAAACAACGCTGGCCCTGTTACCAACCCCTGAAGAACACCACTCGTCACTGATCTTCACTTGGATATTGAGCTGTTGACCGCAACCCTTTGAGAATGACCATCTAACCAATTCCTTATCCACCAAGCGACCCATCTGTCAAATCCATATCTCTCCAATTAAGAGACAAATAGAAATAGCAGCAAACAAAGAGAAGGAATCCCCTGAGTTCTGAAGTCTAATATATTTAGTTTTCCCTGCCATGCAACAGTACGTGAGACTGTCTTTGGTTTTATAGGAAAATTAGTTCCAATTAGGTGGAAATTCTTCTAGTGTGTGTTTAAATGGAAAACAAAACAAAAGAAATGCACTAATGTAGTAAAATTATTACATGTGTTGTAAGAATATTGTGTAAAACATTAATGATGACAAATTCTAAAAGAACACTAATTTAATGGAAGTCAGGTATTGAAATAAGTTGTACATGACATGGAGCTGTCAGGGGAGAGGTTAACTAACCAGGATTTTAATTCCTGCAGTGAGTGTTTGACATAGCTTGCAGTTCTTAATTCTTGTATCTAGCCCCAGATCAGTCCTCAACTTTTATTATAAACACACATTTCAAATAAGTCAGCCTGCATCAAGTTGTCATTTTCCCTCACAACATGCTTTATAAGTCAATGTACCTGACAGTTTGATCTGATATACCACACTTTACTCTCTCCGTGAGTATTCTGGGCATCTTAGCTATGGTAACCACAGTTTTTAGAAAGTGAATAATTCACAGAAGTTACAAAAATATTCAGGCTTGGCTATTCTCCATGCACACGCTCTGAACAATGTGGATCCTTTTCTTTCTTTGTTTTGGTTGCTAAAACTGAAGTTACTGCTTATTTGGAGTGTATTCAAAAGACCATCCTTTATTTTAAAGCAAATGAATAAATTCTAACATGTGCAGAGAAGGTGTACTACTTGATTTAAGAACTTACCTCAGGAAAACTCACTTCCTCACACTATAATACGAGTTACTGTGAAGGCTGCTAAACTCAGCCCCCCGATCAGAGACCATGTTCCACACTTGTCCTTGCCACCTTCTCTCTTCCATTTCTCTGTCAGTGATTCCAGCACATCCCAACCCTGTATTACTTCTCTGCAACTACTTACATCTATATTATCGTTATTGGATGATGTTACATATAACTCTGTCAGTACTCCAAGAAGATTAGGCTGTTTCTTTCCTGTTTTCATTCAATCAGAATCATGGAGTCAGTGAGATTTAAGAGCTCGCTTCCCAATTCCATTTGATCAAATGGATAGCCCTTGATGAATTTTTTTTTTTTTTTTCACAGTACGAGCAACAAAATATGACTTGGAAAATACGGTTTATGCTATATCATCTTTATACCACTACCTATTTAATACACTCTAAGGCTGAAAGGTGATTATTAATAATTCCAGTTCTAGTGTGTCCTGCACAGATGCTTGCTTCTCAGAAGATGCTGTTTCTTTCTGTCTGTGAAATTCATTTCCCCAGTAATCATGAATAAAGATGCAAGTGAATCATCTTCAGAGCATGAAAGAGACTGAATTTTTTAGCTATAGACTAAACCCAAATTATAGCTACTTGTTTATCTAAAAGTACTCATTAATATCAATAAAAGATGCTGAAGATTGAATTGGCTGAATGGATAGAAACTAGAAAACTAACTTTTCTCAGTTAAAGAATGTTTTCTGAAGTTGTAATAGATTATTTGATCCTCTAATGAGAGGGGCATTTTTAGACTCCTCTTACTCCTGCATAACACTTTAAGAAGGTTATTATTGCAAAAACCAAGAAAGTTCCAAAATCTACAGTAGACCTTAGAGCAGTAACTCGCCATGGACTTGTCTTTGACAAAATTCTTCTGAACCCACTTTCCCCACTTGGTCTGCTTCGGAAGCAGTAACAAGGATAAAGTGTCACAGGGCCTAAGAAAGATATGGCTCTAAGGCTCTACAGCTCCTGTGAGGGCATAGTTAAAACTGAAGAGCAGCAGAAATCAACAGAGGAATTGCTGGAGCCCATCAAATTGAATATCAGCTCTTCTTGCTATGGCTGCCCTCAGGCATGGGCAGCATTCTCTTTAAGGTCAGGAAATTTGTTCACTCCTAATTATAGTATCCTACACAGTATGCAAATTTTAAGGGGAAGAAGAGTTGCGTGATATCAGACTGATTTTCTCTGTCTCTAGTATCAGGCTGTTCTGATAGCTCAGTGTAATTGTATCCAAAACACAAAAAAGCACCTTCAAAAAAGACAGAAAAATAATTCTCTTTCAGTCAAAAGTCACAAGACAATTCAGTTGCTGTGAAAAGCCTCCCTCATAAAAATCTTAATAATTTCTCCAATTGTGTTTGTTATGTTTTGAATGAGACTGGAACATCCAGGCAGAATATCAAACATTTTAAACCATGCTTACTGCTTTAAAGATGCTGAAAGGCATAGGATGGCAGTCATTAAATTGTGATGCCTCTCTGCACAATAAAAATAATTTAATAAAAGCCTGAAGTATAATAAACCAGGAGCTGAGTTAGCTGCATAGTAAAATGGATATTCATCTTCAGTGGTTGTCACCTGAATGCGATCTGTTAGCTGCTGTATCACCACAGGCAGAAACAGGCTCTAGTTCCCCTGTGCTACCTTTACCATTTAGCTTTTTGGGGCTGTGAGAAAGAAGTCAAGGAGCAGAAGTTAAGTTTCAACTCTCTGGAATGGAGGTAACTTCAGAGATTTTTGGGCTTTTTTTTTGAAGTCAGGAGAATGTGTTGCTCTGAGGAGAACCATCTCTAGTTAAATCCTCTCCCAGCAGCAGCACTGCAATATTGTGTATGGCTTTTTCAGTTAAGCAGATTGCAGCACTGATGGAAGATAATATGATTATCTTGGTTACATATTTCTTAGCAGTAGTGAAGCCAGAAAGAAATGACAGGAGAAAACTGGATAATAAATGTAAATAATGGAAGAGTCTTAAATATAAGGCATTCTTTAGATCAAATATTAATAATCACAAGTCTCCAACAATGAATAAATGTGCCTGTTATTAAGTCCATTTTCTAAATGAAGCTTCTTATATTCGAGGATGCAGTTCACATTCTTTGGCTTTGATCAAACTTATCTCTAAGCAATTAAATTAACAGTGTCCTACTTTTTTGATTCTAAGTACGCTGAAAAATTTTATATTACAAAGAGGCTTGTTGACATCATAGCTCATGAGATTGTTTGTCTTACTCAATTAGAGTAAAATAGGATAGTTCTATCAGGACGACAGAGGATTATTCTTTCTCCACAGAAATGTACAGAGTGTACATTCATCATACCAGTATCATTAGATTTGGAGTATACTTTTCAAAAGTATGGGTTTTGGTATTACATTACAGTTAAATCAAACAATTTTGAATAATTTCCAAGTATACAGACTGAGCTAGTCTGAACTAATGTATCGTGTTGTGCCTTCCCCAATCTGACACTTTATTTTCCCATCTTTTAGAAGCTGTTTCTGTATGTGAGCAAGAAGATTAAATTGTTGAAGGCTGATGAACTGCAGTTCCGGGGGATTTTTAAGCAAATATTACTGCTATTTATACTGGTTTAGGTGTGTCTGGTTTGCGGACTTAGGAGTAGGAAGATTTCTATTAGCTTAAGCTGTAGTACTTCTAAAGTCTCAAAAGTGATTCCAGCCCAGCCTCCCAAAATACACCTCAGAAATGTTTGAGTAGGACTGGGTCAGAAATACAACCTTTTTGTGGCAAATTCAAGGAAGTTTAACTAATCTAAACATAAAAGTTTTGATGAACAAGGTTGGAAATAAGTAAATCTCTTTTTAAAATCATGTTACCAACACTATAAAAAGCTCTCAGCCTCTCAGGAGAGATAAGTCAACTAGAAGATGCTCATTTGATACCCTGCTGTGTCAGTAGCTTAAAATACATGGTTACTCTTTTTCAAATAGCTCTGTCAGGTTCACTATCAATAATGAGTGAATTACCTCACATTGACTCTAAGACACCAAGAGGAAAAAAAGTGCACAAATGAGGCTACTTCAAGTTCATATACTCTATTTTCCAATGAAGAATAGTTGGTAGGCATGTATT
>WEIS01028146.1:670-27190 GCA_013389965.1 Todus mexicanus
GAGACTCATTTTTGGTTTCACAATAAACAGATGTTGGCTACACTTTAATAATTTAAAAAGCAGGTTTAGAATAATTATTTATGTTTTAGTGGAGAATAATTAGTCTCTAGTATTGAAACATGGCATTGTCAAAACAAGAGAACAATCAGTTTTAATGTTTTGTTTTAGTTTGGTTGTTGGGTGACAGGTGGTTTTAGTTGGTTGGTTGTGATTTTTCCTTAGTTAAGGTTATAACCAGCATGCACAATAAAAACAGATTTTTCTCCATGTGATCTACTATTTAAGAATAAATATAGTATGCAAACTTCAATTTTTATGTAGCTTGAGAATTTCTACTACATTTGAAAAATTTTTAACTGAACAGTTTTGAGTTGCATGTTTCAGAGCACTCATCTGATTTGAACTTTGATAGGTTTATCTCCTCCTTTCTCAAATATTATCTTTATTATTTGAAAGCATGTGCTAGTTCACTAGCAAAGCTTTGTTCAGTCCTGGCATTATAGATTTCAGGCAGAAAGATTTGATGTCAGTTTGGATTTCATTGATGGCAAGGAGTTTTTGCCATGGATTTCGCCGGAATAAGAATTTCGAATACCTGAGAGTCAGCTGCCCTCTGTTGGTTAGTTCAGCTTTGCTGTAATTTCATTTGTGTTTCTTGTGACTTCTGGTGGGATGAATGGCAAGAGCCTTCCCTAAATCCCACCTGCGAATTGTGTGTTTGAAATCAGAGGGGTCCTCTCAGTAATCCACCTCTGCTCCATGATAGGTGTAACCACTGCAAAATGATCATCTTCTCTTAACCTTAATTTTAAAATTTAGATTTCCTAAATAACTTCATATACAATTACAGTGTTATGACTGAACAGTCTTAGATGTTTCTGAAGCAAAAAAAATGTTCCTGTGTTTTCTAAACCCTTTTCTTGAAAATAATTTTTGAGAATCATTAATAAAAACTGTGAAATTAATATTTACATGATGAAAATAGTTTACTATGAAATCACGTAGAATATGTCCTATGCCACATTAGTAATAAGATGTAGATGTCTTTCAGATGGTCAGAAAAAATTTTGTCTAGGTTATTCTGCAGGAGTTTGAGAATTGGACAATTACTATTAATTGGTATGAACTTTGGCAATTAGAAATGCTAAACCAAATAATATCTGTCAGCTCTGCTGTTCTGTCCACATTCAACAATTTATTCCAACATCTGTTAAGTTTAGGTGTCCTTTAAGCTCTTATAAGTTAGCATTAAATTATGAATTTGAGTTCTAAATTGACTTCACTAAATAAAGATGAGATTGTTTTCCTTTTTTGAGTGACATAATGAGGTTCACGAACTTTCTAATTAAATACCAGGCATAAAGATATTCTCATTCTTGTTCTGAAGAGTCTGTGTAAAAAGAGCAATGTTGAAAACTACTAAGGTTTAGCTACGCAAGAGTTTAGAAAGTAGTGAAGACCTAGTCATATGCTACTTCTATAATGTCTTATTATATATGTATTTAACTGGTGAAAATCATTAATATATATTTGTTAATACTGTTATACAGGGTTCTATTTAATACATGGAGTTTAGATTTTCCACTTATTTTTCAGCTTATAGGAAGACCTGTTCTCCTTGGTCTGTGCTTTCGAGTGATGCACCTACAACTGGCCAGGCTTTCCTCAGGCACCTCCATTGGTTTTGGTTTTGATGGGAATCCTTCATGGCCACTAAGTCCAACCTATGGGCATTTATGAGTGTGCAAACTTTCAAAATTTCTTAAAAATAAATCTAGTCTGTCGCTTTAATCTAAATTCAGTGTACTCTTAAGTGACCATCTGGAACATATATTTGTAAATGTAAATCTCCTGACAGCTAAGTGGTGCTGTCTTTGCTACTATCAATTCAGTTACTAAGGAATTACTTCTTTGTAACGAGGGATCTGGACTTGGATCAAAACATGCATGCCGAATTTTTAGCCCTGTTGTACATGATGTCCTCTTTGAGAAGTTAAACCTAGATTTAAATCCAAATTTTAAATCCAAGTTTTGATGTAAATCTATATTCTATGTCAGGCCCGGAGATACTAATTTTTGTTAATATAATGCGTATTTTTGATGAACTACAGTACAGCAAACCAGTGCTTTAAATTCTGTTTTGGTTCAATGTGTAGTTTAGTTAGAGTTTAATTTACAGAGTGTAATCATGTTGCTTTTTAATTAGGTTCAAATCTTACTAATGCTTGCTACAGGATGGAAGATTTCACTCCTCTGGCTAGTGACAGAGAGGGGCTGCAAGACCACCCTCCAAATGCATGGACCATGATGGTTTTTATTCCTGTTGCTTTTCCCCAGCTAGTAGCAGATTCTAAAGTTGGCTAGTAAATAAGCAGATTTATACTTGTTGGAACACAAACATCAGTGAGTACTTTAGGAACTGGAGTAGCAATAGATATTCATTAGAAAATCCATCGGAGAAATCAATTATACTTTGAGTTTGCCTTGTTGAGAGAATGGAAGTACTCCGTCCGTGTAAAGCAGATATTCCTTGAGTGATCAGCAGGTGGGCAGACAAAATAGGCTTTGTGGATAGTCTCACAGGTGAGTAAAATAATAAGAAAATATTAATTCTCTATTCTGCGCGTTCCCAGAGGTTCTTTTAAGTGGTGAAATGAGGAGCGTTTGTTTCTTCAAAAAGGCTTTGTGGGTTGCAAATGGGAAATACACAAAACAACTGGGTTTTTTGAGACTGACATACGGAAGATCGTATCTTATGGAGAACGGTACATACACAACTCATCAGTCCCAAGAAAGAAATGTGATGATTAAACTCGATTGGATTAAACATTTGCATATAAAAGAGGTTTTTCTTAATATTCATTTCAGGTCAGTGTTTGATAAATGACTCGCAGATTTTCATCAGCATTTTCATGTCTTCATTTTTGCATAAAAAGTATCCTCCGAGGAGGTGTATGCGAACAGAAGCATTTTCAGCACAGTTACTTATCACATAGGAAATGCTAAGTACAAGTTGTATTTGGGTCATATCTGCATGCCAACCTCAGAAATTAATCCCAGCTAGAGGAAGAATAAATATTGTTTTTAACTCCATTTCCTTGTTTTCACCCTGTCACAATAACGTACCATACCACAGTACCTGGGAACTTGGCAAGGGAAGGCAACACAGATGATTTCTTCAGACAGCACTAAAATATTTACTTGTTTGGGAGTAAAATATTCATTTCGTACAGGTTTCTTTTACTCTGTGTGCTATAGATTTTTTAAAAAAAACAGATTGATAATCCTTTCTAACAAGTCTCACTGCCTGTTAGACTGCACAAAGTCCTCGCAATGCCAATGCTATCTATGCACCAGAATGGAAATTCATTTATAATCAAATCAAAAGAACAATCGGTGCTTGACAGGTATTGATTTTAGTGATGGTGCTATGTTTAAAACCGAGGGTATGACTCTTTCCTTGCAGTTCCTAATGATGTTAAAGGCGTTACTTCATCTTCACGTCTGGCTGTGCAGAACAGCATCGGAGGGCAATTCTTGTCACAGCACCCTTTATCAAAAGGCTGCACTTGAAACTCAATTGTGAGAAGCTTGGGTACAGATCTAGGCTCTGCGTGGCTTATTTCTTCTTCCCCCCCTGTAATCCACAGTAAACCGCCTGTGCCTGAGCCGGTGTTGGGTCCTTTGGAGCTGTGCTCCAGCTGCTCTGTGCTGCCTGGTGGCCACACTGCGCATCCAGGCGGGGTTGGTGGCAGCTTCTTGCTTCTGGAGCATGTCCATAAATCCATGGCAAACTGTGTGATAGCAAATGCAAACTCCAGTTTTATATCCTGTCTTCCAGTTAGTGTTTTTCTAGCTACCATGTTATTCTAACCAAACGTCTCTGGCCTAATGCTCATCATTTAATTAAATAAAGACAAATTCCAATTAACTTTTAAGACACCCAGAGTTGGCTCTGCTTTTTTTAGAAAGCAGTATTAATTTGTACGGTATTCCCTTTTTTTCTGTACATTCTGTGAAGGTGAGACCTTTGGTCCAAGTCATATGTAAAACCCTACAAAGTGGCCTTTGCATAGAATAATCAATAGTTTCATATACCAGAAGCTTGAATATTTTTGCTGGCTTGTGATTTAATTTGCAAACTGGGTAACAGATGAAATTCAACTCTAAAACCAAAAAGATAATTTTTTTTTTTTTGCTTGAACCGATGTTTATTGGTGGAGATAATAATGAAAGGAACTATCAGTCTCCACATGCTTCCCTGAAATGTGTCCAGTAGCATTTGCTACACTATTGGAGCTTCTTTTGAATAGTGAAATAAGGAAGATTTATTTCTCAAAAAAGCTTTTGTGTGTTGCAAATGGGATATATACAGAAGTTGGAGCATGTCTCAAAGTCATAGAAATGTAAAATGCTCTCTGGATTGTATTGCAAGCTTCTAAGGGAAAAGGGAGTACACTTCCCAAGAATGAATTAGAGCAGAGCCAGGTGAAGCCAAAATAACCCAAGATAACGTAATTCTGTTTAAAGTAAAGTATGATCAGAAGTCTGCTCTTTGTCTTCTCAGTTTAAATTGTAGCTGCAGTTACAATACTGTCCCTTCATTAAACTTTGGGGGAAAAAAAAAAAAGGTCATTTTAATTATGTTGTATAACTTTTCTTATGGTAGATCTCCACATTTTAGTTGTACCATGTAAAACTGTTGCTGGCTTTTATCATAATATTTGATGTGCATAAGAGTAACAAAATAATGGGAAGTAACCTACCTTTCTTTCCTAATTTGATATGAGGTAAATTCTTCCATTAAGTAACAGGCCTTTTCCTATTTCCATTCAATTTAATTGATTATAATGCCTAATGGCTTGTATGGAAACCAAAATGGGCCACTTTTGCTATGCTTCTACCTGGCTTCCCACACCAGCCTTGCTTGGCTCCCAAACTGAAGCTGTTGGTTCTCGGTGTTGCAAACAACACTGACCGGAAAAAAAGAAGCATTTTTCATCTAGAAGCGGTTACTAAGAACAAGTTTTGGGGGGGTTGTTTTGTTTTGTTTTTTAATTACAGTTTTAACGAGCTGTAAACCCCAAGAGTTTATCTTAATAGCTTCACATTAGTCATTGGCTAAGTCAATTTATCTTTTCTTTGATACCCCAGAACTACCTAATCCCAGTTAACAACTGCTAAAGACAAACCCCAATTCATTACTCCTAGTCAAAGATCACTTTTTCAGTGGTCTTGAATTTAATTTGCTTTTAATTCCAGGTTTCATTAAGGTAATTGTCTGTTTGGTTCACTCTAATTGAAGGTTTGCAAGAAAATTAATGTGCGATCACTGGTGGGAGAGGGGAGGTGCAGCAGATACCACATAGCCTTACTGCAGGTGCACGTGTGAAACGCTCATGGTATTTTCACAGGACATGGGGCTTACTTCTCTTTTATAGGCAAAGAAATTGCAGGCAACTGTGCAGGCCAGTTGGAATCAATATTAAACTCTGCCTTGGCATTAGCAGATGATCTACATTACTCTGGTGAAAAGGCTGGCCCATCCTCTGCTGTTTACAAACCTTGTCATTCCAAGGCTGAGTGGATGGGTATATTTTTTCTGTCTGGCCTTTGCTGAAGTTTCCATTAGTACTAAAAGCTCTTCTCTCTGGTATTTTCTTGCCCTGCAGACTTTATAGGGAGAAAACATCTCTATTCTCTAATGATAAGAGAACCATCCCTTGCAGCTTTTTGTTTCCAGAGATATCAAACCCTTTTCGCCTCTCCTTGCAAGATGAGAGCTTCATTCTCACAATCACCCTGATGCTTCTCTTCTGCATTTGCTTCCGTTTGAATTTAGGGAGCTAAGTGTCCAGATTTGTACACACTACGCCAGAGAGGGTCTTAGCAGGGCTTTGTAAAACACCGGTAATTGCATCCTATCTTGTAGGGAAATTCTAACATAATACCTTGCTGGATTTCATTTTCTTCTGTTTTATTCCACAGCAACGGCACATACTGTTTCATCTTGTTATGCCCCCCTGTAGTTTCCCAAGGCAAATTTTCTGATTTTATTTATTTATTTTAGTCTCCAAATATGTGATCTGCCCCCTGTACTGCTGAACTGCAACTTTCTTCAGATACTCCGGCCCAGGTGCTATGCAGTTCTTGCTCCACACTGTCTCATTTCTCTCCATATAAAGATGTCATTTAGCTTCTTGTCTTCAGTAAAATTTTAACAGGAAAGTAGCTATTTGTGTGCCAGTGTAATTGGTGAAATATTAACTGAGACTGGATCTAAGACCAGTCCCTCAGCAGTAATGCTAATAACTTCCCTCCAGCCTGACGTTCCCCATTTAATGTTGCTGCCACTGTCCTACCTCTAGCACTTTCAGGCCAATTTAGAATTTTTGTACTAATCCCCCATCTTCTTCAATTTAACTAATAACTTCCCAGGTGACACGATGTTAAAGCTTTACCAAAACCAGGCAGCTGAGATCGATTTCATTTCCTTTCTCTGGAAAGTGAGTTTTCTTCTGTAAGAAAGATGTCAGATTAGTGTGTCTTACCTGTATTAAACCCAGGTGGTATTTTCCCCCAAATTCTCTTTAACTTCACTGGCTTCGATTATTCTTTCCTTAAAAATTGTTCTGAAGCTTCACTGCTACTGAGCTTAGAACAAAGGGGGTTTTAGTTGCTCTGATAACTTTCTTTCTCTTTAAATATGGATTTGACATTTATTATTTCTGACGGTGTGATATTGTTCATGTCTTGCTTGATTTATTTAAACTTACTACCCCACATGAAATTTCATACGCCAGTTCTTTAACTAGTCTCCATGGAAATTACTTAGTTGCTCATTTTTGGACATTTTGCTTCTTGAGATGTGTGTTCATCTCAACCACAATAATCATGCGGTTGTCATCAATGACTTCAAGGAGAATTGAAGCACGTATTCCTGTAATTTGGAGTTACCTACTGCATTTAATCTGTACTCTAGCCTCACTGTGTGGTACCTCCAATTCTTTGCAGATTATATCTTCATGTAGTAAACAAATCTTTTGTTGTTTGTTTTCATACCTTCTGAGGCAGATCCTTTGACTGGACTTTGGTAGCTGTCCCTTGCTCTTTCCTCTACTCTCCTCCTTGGCCATTCCCAACCTCTGAGGCAGGGCTTTACTCTGGTGCTTTCTTCGTCTCCACGTGGACTCTGTTGTCCACACAGGATTTGTTTTGTCTGTTGGTCTCCTTGACAAGTGAGAACCAGGCACACTGCTTGAATTTTGTCTTCTGACATGAGATGTGGATCCTTGGTGTCTCTGATTGAAAAACTTCCATCTCCTTCCCCAGGCAGATCTTTCAACCTCATGATTAGAGACTTCCTGGCTGATTGTCTCACTATGCAGAAGTTGCCCTTTTGAAGCCAAGAGCTGTGTCTGCAAATCTTTTCTAAGGGTTCTGCAAACATCGCTGAATAATTTATAATTAGCATATGATAAAGTACTCCAAATTTATTTTCATAACCAGCTCTTCTATTCCTCTTACACATCAAAAAGAAATCTAGAATAGTGCCACTTGCTTGTTTCAATGAATGAATTAACCTGTCAGTGACTGCTTTGGGGAATATCTGATTCTAATATTATTATTAGCAGCATTTATTCTCCAATAAGTGAAAAGTCTTGTTAAAAAATAGCTCTCTAATAACATTGTTTTTATATTAAAATCCTGCTCTGGAGATGTGTGGTATGTTACCCACCATCATCATTGCAATGGAATGAACCATCACAGTGTTACTGCCTGGTCCCCAGATTATTTCAACCTGGTTTTGATAGACTTCTAAAATTGAATTCACCGAGTCTCATTTACCTCTCACTCTGATGAATCTCCATGACTTGCAGTAAGTTCTTCCTGATTTATATCTCTGTAAGAGGAAACTTAAGCTAGCTCAACTTCCTCTTTAAATCACGCCTCATAGAGCAGTACTGTGCTGCTTTTCAGCAGGTAATGTAAATGTTTGGTCTTATTTCCTGGTGCGTGAACTGTAATTCGCTGGGAAGAGTTGAGCTTTTCCAGTAAAACAGCTGAAGAAGTACTTTAATGTAAATTTGGAATTAAGATGTGTGTGTATGAGGATGTATGTGGATATACATAGAAAATGTACCGGAGAAAAAAGTGAAAAGATGAGCTAGGCTGAAGGAACACAGTGTACTTATTTTGATTATCCTAAACATACTCATTTAAAAATTTCGTAAGTTCAGTAAGAACTTCCAGGGGCCAGTTAGAAGGAAGCACACATTTAAGATACTGAGATGGTTTAAATCCTGTTGAAATGTGTAGATCCCAATAGAGCAGTTGAGTTTGGTTTCACTGAATGGGCAGCTCTGTAGAAGATGAAGATGCCTTCCTCATGCTCTTTGGTATTGCACTTTGGCCACGGACTTGGTCATGCATTCATTTATACTCAGTGTTCACCTTTCCCACTCTTTAGCCTTGAAATAAACAGAAGTTTAAGAATTCAACTGCCACTATCATCATGGGAAATACAGAGATGTTAGCAATTGGTGTATAACGAGTGATGTTTTTCACCTTGTAATTAAAACCATTAATATTTGTTCATATGAAAAAATAAATAAGAATGCATGATGCTTGCCAAGAACGAGGTCATTGAGATAATTAATTGAGAAAGTTTCTTAGAGCTGTGGAGAAATGAACTTTACAAGTTAATGGCCTGGGTGATATCACTGAATACAGTTTCTAGCAAGCAAATATAGATATATACAGATTTATAACAAGTAGCATAGACGATTTTAAGCACTTTGACCTATTAGTTTGTCCTGTTTGTTCTCTGAAAATGTTCACCTTTGGGGATGCTAGCTGTGAGTTCATAGATAATAAAGATGAAGACTCAGACAAACAGTTTTCAAAAAGGTCTTAATTTATAAATAGTGCAAATCTAGGGAGAAAAAGAACAAAGCACAACTCTTCTTTTCCCGTTGTAAAATACCATTGTCATTTTTTTCCCATTTAGCCCACAAGTTGCTGAACATTGAAAGGTCAAGCTTGATGGACTCATTCGGGAATATGTTGCCACAGAGCAGTACAAAATGGACAGTGTCAGTGGAAGTGTCTCTGTCATTTGGTATGGTGATGGGTTTCAATAAGGATATTCATACACTAAATTTTAGCTACACCCAAACAGGGCTTCACTGCTAACTAGCAGTGACATTCCTGAAGTGAGTGTCCCAGATCGAATACCAAAGTTTGAAACAGGAGAAATCATGATTTTGAAGGTGCTTTCTAAACTATAGATCTGCTAACTGTTATTCCTCACCTTAAAGGCCTTTCATAGGACTTATTTCTTCTTTAAGCAGAAGGCAAAAAGCAGTTTCAGAGGAGTATGTGCATCTTTTACAAGAGAGAACTTATGTGTTGTGGTGCTGCTGATGCAAAGCTAACAGACACACCCCGATAAAATGTATTTAGATCCTTACTTAAACAACAGATGAGAAAATCTGGTCAGATCAGACTGGTTTAGATAAAAAACTAATGAGCATGAAGACTAAGTAATGACTGCCAGATTGGGTTCATTGTTTGTGTGGTGCTCTGGGCTAAAAAGTGGCCGTTTATATGATATGTGACAATGACAGCTTTATTAAAAGAAGCATTGTTTTGGTCCCAGTACAAATATCACAAGTATCCAAATCCCCTGAAAAACCACATTCTCTTTTTAATTTGTAATTCCTTTTATTCTTCGTGGCTCTTTTAAATTAGTGGTGCATTCTTCTGTTTTTCACATAAAATACACTTTTTTTTTTAATGTGCATCAACTCTTACCGATAGCCCAGACACTTCAGTGTAACACAGAAGGGGATAATAGGCTGAATTATCCTTGAGCAATTGCAGTCGTAACTATTTCGTGTCTTATTGTGGTATGTAGATTTGATTCTTTGTCGGGTCCCATGGACATATCTTCATTTTGAGTACTGGAAGGCACAGTAGGATAAATGGATTAAAGTAAGAGAACTAGCTCTTAGCACTATTTCTTATCAGCTTTATGAAAATGCTTTCACTGATGTAGTTGCTGTATATACTCATAAGACAGATTTCTTTCCCAAAAGTGGTTGCCTATCAGTATTGAACCAGATGTAAAAACCCCAAAGTAATCACAAAACAATGGGAACAGATCAAAGAGCAATGAAAAGGCTGGTAGTGCTGAGATTGTTTGGTCATGCAGGTTAACAGGAGACATAATAGGATGGTGATGTTATTTTTGCAATGTTATTTTTTGGAAGAATGGATACAATAACTAGCAGCCAGTATTACTGCAAGTCACGCAACCTAGATGTCATGTCTGACTGGTTTTAAGAGGGAGTGGTGAGGCTTACAGCAGGAGCAGATCTTGAGAAAGTACTGAAAGCTGGGAAAGGGAATGATATTTCATATTAATTCCAGTTAAGTATTCCAGGGGGGTGGCATAAAGGAAGGTATAACAGAAGTTCAGGCATGAGTGCTCCTCGCTGGTGTCATTGACAGAGCGCAGTGGGGACAACTGAAGTGGGAGTGGGATGAGCTAAAATAATGTGTTGGCTGGAGAGGAACACTTCAGATATGACAGTGTAAGTGCTAGTTGAAAATGGAAGTTGAAGCCATGGGGGAGATAAAATTAGCTGTGGACAAGAGAGGAAGAAAGAAAAGCAGGCAAGCTGAGGGATAGCTCTCCTGTGCCCCATAAAACAGCGGGTTAGTGGAGGGAGCAAACTTACGAAAGGCATAGCAAAGAGTCATCTAACTCCCATTCTCTATATAGTTATTCCTTGGTGCAGTATATATAAAATAGTATGTAACATCTTTAGGCTGGAGACCAGCTTTTTTTGTTCCTTGTTTGAACCTCAGGCATTTAACAATGTACAAACACAAATCACCAGTGACACACTGGCAGGAACACAACGTTTGCACGGTGGGTGGTACACATGCTCTTTCCTATCTGGTCAGCAATTTTGGATGGCTGCTTGTGCCTGATATTCCCATGCTGGAGGCAGGGATGTGCAACTTCTGCTTTTGCAGATGGAAGTACCTCTGCAGGGAACATTTCCAACTAGAAGGAGGGAGTGAAGACGTTTGTCATGACCAGCAGGTGGAGAAATTTGCTACTGACACTTAGTTCATAACTTCAGAAAGTTTGGGCCAACCTGGCACAGACGTGTGTCATGACCATATGCTCTCCCTTATAGCATTTTGCCCTCCTAAGTCTCAATGAAGTTTTTCTTATTAGAATGCTTGGATTACTTATTTTTAATGAAGCGTTTTCTTGCCAAGTTACTCATTGGAATGGACTGTGGAGAGAAGTGCAAACGTAAGCTGAGCAAGCTGCAGCCATAGATGAGGGGGCTGTTGGCAGCAGCTTTCCCTGTGGTCGAGGGAGTGGGAACCAGCTTCTTGGGCAGGGGGGGACTGAGATAATGTTGTCTCAGGCAGGAGAGTTGGAAATCCCTGGTGCATGGAAGAATGGATGCTCCCTTCCTCCAGCTGCCCCAAATCAGTGGCCTCTATAATACAGTTGTTCCCTTTCTTTCCCCCTTGCCTCCCCAAACTCTCGCTGGCTACTGTCAGTCCTCTGTGCCCTCTCTTGGATCCAGCTCTGCTGCTGCCACCAAATTCAATTTTGCAGCCTGTCGTGTTAGGGCAAAATAACTCATTCAATTTTGCCTACATTACTGAGCAGCCTGGGGCTGGCTTAGAAGGCAGATGGGTATTTAATTTGACATTTGCACCTCCGTAAGCTGGAGGAGAGTTTCTAGCAGTGTTGCAGGGGCCAGGTGATACAGGTGAGCAATTGCCAATGGTGGACTAATCTCTTGAAGAACATTAATATGTCAGGTTATACTCCAGATTTCTCTCTGTGGGATGATACTGCTCAAGGAAATTAAGCCTGAGAGATAATTTGGCAACAGGCTTATTTTAAATACTGATTAATGACTGTTGCTTTACTGCAGCTCCTGCTCTACTCATGTGATGTTTTAATATGACAAAGGAATTATGATTAGTGCTTTTAGGTTTTTAATGTTCAGATAGTTAAAATGCCCTGTAATAATTGCAGCCTTTAATATTCAGCATAACTATTACGGAGATATAATTGTGCTTTGGTGTTGAAAAGAAGAAACTGGGATCCCAATGTGATCGTGAATGCCTTTTTCTGGTAGCTTAAATCAAATCCTTAAATTTCAAAGTCCTTTGCAGGAAGTTTGAAGTACTTTAATTAAAAAAGAAGTATTCCATAAATAAATCAAAGCTGAAAGAATAAAAACTGTTAAAGGAGTGCAGTAAAAAGTATAGCAGAATATGTACCAGCAAGCACAAGTAAAAGCATCAAAATCAGAAAACAAATTCAGATCCAGGAAGCCTGTAATCCAAGACGTATCTTGGCAGCATACAAAGTACCTCCAAGATGTGTAATAGTTATTCTCCTGGCATTAACATACTTTAGATCTGATTCTGCAATATCTCACACTTTTGGAAGCTGGGAATGATTTTATGAAAGAATTAGAAAGAAAAACCCGAAGACAATAACAATGAGAGCAGTCTCCAGCCCTGCAAATTTAGCTGATGCTTGGCAGAAGCAAGAAGTGTTTGCACGTATTTCCCCTCTCCCACCTCAGAGGTGGTATCTTACATGCAGTAGTTCGATTTTGTCTCGCCCAGCTTGTGATTCTGTTGCTTTCAGTTCTCTGTATCAGGGAAAGAATATTCCGTTGCGATTTTGCAATTCGTGTTAAGAGTCAGAGGAGTGCGAACTCAAACTTTCCATTGAAAAGAAGAATCCCCCCAGTGTCAGTGCACGACTGCTGAAAGGCGCAGAAAAACATCTCTGCGTTTGGAGTTTCAATGTGTGCTGCAAGGAGTTTGGCAATATGTCTATGAGAATTTTGTATGTATGATCACCTCTCGCAAGGATTACAGCTCTCCCACGCAGCCCCATGAGCACTGACACTCCTCAGCTACATCAGCCCATTGATCTTGTCCTTGCCTCTGCCTCTTTCCAGCATGAACCGCTGTTGTTACTCTGGATGGGATTGTGCTGTGGATGGGTCATGGGGCTGTCCTCAGCCACCAGTTTGCTCCCCTCTTCCCCATACACCTTGGGTGATGTTCCACACTGCCTCCACACATGGACAGAACTTCCCTTTCTAGTTCCTCAAAGCATTACCTTACATTCTCTCCAGCACCACATTAAGATGATATCTCTGCTGACATCAGTCTGACCATTCGCGAGACTCCTGGTTTTGGTAAACTCTTTTCATTACTTTCTTTACCATATGTTCCCTTCTTGCTTCTGTCTGTGTCCTGCTTGGCAAAGGCTGTTGAGATCCTGGCATTCTTCCAGATCTACAAAAGTGTTAATTATTTATTTCAGTGTTGTTTTTACTGACGATTTCGTTGAACTACAGAATTGTCAGGGTTGGAAGGGACCTCAAAGATCATCTAGTTCCGACCTCCCTGCCCTGGGCAGGCACATCTCGCACTAGATCAGATTGCTCAGAGCCCCATCCAGCCTGGCCTTAAAGGCTTCCAGGGATAGGGCTTCTACCACCTCCCTGGGCAACCTGTGCCAGTGTCTCACCACCCTCATGGTGAAGAACTTCATCCTAATGTCTAATCTGAATCTACCCAGCTTTGGTTTTGCTCCGTTCCCCCTAGTCCTACCATTACGCAGCATTCTGAAAAGTCCCTCACCAGCTTTCTTGTAGACCCCTTAAGATACTGGAAGGCCATTTAGCTGATCTTGTCCCTGTGTTGATGTACCACAAGTAATATGGGTCTTTCCCCCCAATATATAGGTTCTTCTTCAGCTATTAGTTTTTCTTGCTGCTCCCCTTCCTCCTTTTTTTACTCTAGAGATAAATATGGATGGTTGATGACCCTCATCAGCTTCCTGGCATGGTATTTCCCAGGTTTTCAGGATGAACACTTGGATGTCATTTCCAGTTAAACAAGAGTTAAACAAAAACTAAGCACCTAATTTACCACTGGCATAGGACTGGCTGCTTATTCCTGTAGGAACACAGCAAGAAGAGGATAGAAAGGCCAGGCAGCGATATTGTTTATACAAGCCAGTAATTACCTGTAGTGAGGTTGTTTAGCAGCTCCTGACTTTCCCTGATGTATTGTTCAGCCTAGAACAAGACGGAGAAAAGGGAGATAGGTGAATAGTCTGCTTCCCTTGTGACTTTTTCCGTGCAACTTCCAATGTTGATAGAAGATGTAACCTTACTGAACTCATCGTTGGCAGCAGTAATGTATAGGACTATCTGAGATATAGGACTAGAGTGCTGAGCATGACAAAGGAAGAAGAAATGGGAATGGCTTAGCTTCTAGGGTAGGATAAATTGAATGTTAAAGGCAAATTGGGGGGGGGAGGAGGGGGAAGATACTATGAGATATTCCCATTAATCTTAAATGTTGGAAGGCTGACATCCTTCCGTAGTCAATGAAAAGATGTGAATGCCTATAACACACTTTAACTAGAAGCCTAAATTAGAGGGGTTTAATACCACCTGTTTTATTGTTATGATCCATGATCTTATTAATGCATTTTTTAAATGAAAGAAAGTGTCAGACGACAAGAAGGATAAAGGGTAGGTGGAAACCCCGAACATCTGGTAAATGTTCTTTTCTGCTCATCTTAATTATAATTTTGGGTGGTTTTCCCCTTCCTGTTTCATTATTTTTGGGTAAATGAGATTTCAGCTTAGCATTAAACTGATTTTGGAAAGAGATTTGACTGCATGCTCCTTCTCTTGCAGAAGTGGCTTGATCTCTGTAATTCAATTTCTTGCATTAATGCATGAATCTTTTTGTGTATGTTTATTACTTGTTTGGAGTGCAGTGAGCTCTTCTGTAAAGCTGTGTCCTCCAGTGTGGATTACTAGGTTAAAGGGTTTGGTCGTGTTTGTAGCCAAAACCATTTTTTTTTGAGCTGTTTAACTTCATTTTTTTGAGCAAGTACAGTGCTGTTTTTGCTGGCCAGATGTCTCAAGTTTTAGAAGAGGAGCTGCATTTTCTTGTCTTTTTTTTGTTTTACTGAACCTCTTGTATTTTTGACAGAGAGATGCACATGGCAGAAAAGTTTGCACACCCACACACAACTCTTGGTTATTGACATCTTACAAACCTTGGCAAATGTAGTGTTCGAATATGTCTGAATTCATTTTTCATAGGAAGTTTGTAGGAAATAGAAAAACCTTCATAGAGGCATCCAAATATAGTTCAACCATTTTCTTCAGTGTTAAAATGTGTCAATAGCAATGTCTGGAAAATCAGTGCCTTCCATTAGTGCAGTGCTAAACCTCAGACAACTGCCTCACCAGTGGCTGACCCCAGTATAATTGTACTGGATCTGCAGCAACCGGTTGTCCTCTTGTGTGCCTCTCCCAAACCATCATCACTTGCCTTAACTTTCACAGTAAAATGCTGTCAAACTCATAAATGCCTTTCCCATTCTTTTTTATCTCTGAGGGCTAAACTTCTAGCTGACATTCTGATGGATTTTATAAGAAAATGCCTACCAAGCACATTTTGACAGCAGTTCTTGAGCCTGACCAATTAGTGGAGCCTACCATAGGTGTCTCTTGAAGGGCTGCACAGACAGAAGTCCACTCAGGATGATAAGTTAGCAGTTACAAAACAAATGATGTCTCACACAAGCTGGTAATTACTGGCTCCTCCATAACTCCATGTTCCCACAGTGCAAATTGAGAGGAAAGGGCTTTTTAGCTCTCGCACCAGTTTTGGGATTGCTCCCTTTTCTTCCGCCTCTGAAGTTACAGCATTCAGAGCATACTGATGAAGTGCTGTACGTGACTATCTAGAACGGGTTTACAGACGCATCATCCTTAAGCTGTTAGCTCTCTTCTCCTGAGGGATGCGTTGCTGGTGGTGTGCACATTGCTGTTCACAGCATAGAATAGGAAAGGGGTTTTGTAAACCACCTGCAGCATCATGAATAAGGAGCAGGCTATCTGGTGACATGATGGTCACTTGAGCTGTTCCAACAGGAGCTCAAGTAGTTATGAGTGATCACCCAAATTCAATGCTACATTTATTGAAACTTGGGGCTAGACCATTTTGTCCTCAAAGGATATCTTGAAAGTCATAATGGATGAACACTGAGGTATAAGCTGGAGAGATTCTTTCAACCTCTCTTAATTCTTGTACTACCTGGAAATTGTACTGACACTTGAAACATCAAATGAACCAGGCGGTTTTTCAGCTCTGATTTCAGAGGCTTTAGGCTGAATATGAAAGAGAAACAATATCCCAGGTAACTTGATGAAAGCCCTATAAATAACTGTTTGAAAGTAAGACTTTGTCATACTGAAACTAATACTGTATTGAACTAGTTGAAAAGTTATATTGACATGATTCAAGAATGTTTTATCTCTGGTATTTGTGATTCTAAGCTGTGCATTTATTAGACATTGCTTTTGGGAAAATGAACACTCTAAGAAAGGACAGTCATCCAGGATTCAGCAAATGGCTGAGCAAAAAAAGAAGAGAGCAAATTAAGTTTCACTGGGTAAGTGGGGCAAAAGGTGAAAAAAAAATAGTCTTATGGAGGTGGCTGAGTGGAATCAGATAATCTAAAGACCAAAGATCACCTGTTGACCAAATAAATAATTCAGGAAGACCCTTGATCCCTAGGGAGCCTGGGCTGAACTGGCAACTAAGCCAGTGAATTGATACCTGACAGCTTCGCTGCTGCTGTGCCAGTGGCTCCGATCTCCCCGAGCTGATCTTGCCAGTCTCCATCATTGACTTGCCTTGTCCTGGAACAGCCATAATTTCCCTGCCTCAACGTTGTGGTGTCTACTCTCAGAAATCATCCCCTGCTGAAGGCCAACTCACTGACCTATTTCTCCTGCAGGAGCTTCCATGCCCTACATATACAAGGCAGTACATTTTGAATAAGGATTTAACATGAATAAAATGTGGGAGCTCAGGCAGGGTGATGGTGTTTGGGGCACAAAGGTGTCCGCAGGATGAAGTCCCATTGACACTTAGGTTCCCACTTCTTGGTCGCATCTGAAAGTATGATTAAAATTTTCGAGGTGCCTTCGGGCACTTGCATTTTAGCCTCACATTGTTCCTGATGTACATATTAAATAATCATAGTCTCTACAGAGAAATGTACTGCAGCCCGAGGAGAGCTAGGTAAGGCAACAGGGGCTACTCCATGGATTTTTGCTGACTTCCAGGAAACCTTGGATGTTTCCTTGCCTCCTGGTTTTCGAAATCCAGTGCTGTGATGAATCTTGGTGGCTGGCAGACCAAGAGATACTGGAAAAACAACCTTCATGGATCAAGCACTGGTTGCAATAGATTGTCCCAGGAAGCACTGAAGACTGGACAGGTGAAGGAAAGAATGAGAAAATTAGTGCGTTTTTAGAAAGAGCAAAACACAGAGGGAGAACCTGGCTATTTTTCAGGCTCTATCATATAATAAGAAACATTCAGAACCAGAAAGTGTTGGAGGGAGATAAGGGACACATAGACAGGGGCAGTTACGTTCCAGGTGATAATCTGCAGGAACCTGAGAGAAGCCGACCAGCTTAATCTTCTTAGGTTTATCTCAGAGAAGAGTAAAAAGAGTTATGCAATGTTGAGATACACAGTTCCAGTTTGTGGGAGGATGCAGATAAAAGTAACATGGAGCATCCTAGGAGCCACTGCGGCCCAATTAAGAGAAAATACTGAGGTTAATCCTGTAAGGCTCAGCTCAGTGATTCTTTGGTGAGGCAGCAGAGTTCAGCGTAAACAAGTTAAATATACAGATATAAGACTGAACTGTGGAATAAACATGAATAGAGAGCCTGCCTTCTCCTTTAATGCATGGGAAGAGCACAGTAAATGGGCTGAGAAGCCAAGGGAGAGCAAGCAATGTGATGTTCGATTGGTATGTTCCTATTTTCCATCAAAATCTGGATAAACCTGTGTGTGCTTATGTTAAAAACTTCAGAGATCCATGGGAAGGGGGAAAGAAGGAGGGCATACAGCCCTTCTGTGCTGCCTAGGCTGTTTCAGAATAGGAGTTTGTGCTGTATTTAACGTCAGCTGCATCATCCAGCTGCTAGGGGAGAGGAAAGAGCCAAATACTGGTGGTAGAAGGGTATCTGGGGTTGAGGCACGGTGTCTGCAGGGGTTCATAACAGTTCCTGAGCACATAAAGGATGTAAATATCAAAGAAAGACAGAGATTATACAGTGTGGGGCCCAGGGGTGTAACAAGGGTAATGGGGTGGAATTAAAAGAGTGGAGATAGAGGCTGACTGTGAGGAAAAATCTTCCTAGCTAATCAACCTATACAATGATGCCCTTTTCAGATGGAAAGAGCTGTTGAAATGGGGCGAGCTAATTCTTCCTTCAAGAGTATCTCAAGTTCATTAGGTGCTACCAGAGGCCCGGGTGTGAATTACTGCTGCATGTAATTCTGCTGAGGGAGTGGGGCTATGGAGAAGAATAATAACCACGTGCAGGCTGTAAAGTGCGTGTGGGAACAGCCCCGTTACTTCTGCTGTGTTGGATGAGCGCTTGCCTCTCTGCTGCTGTGCCAGCCTGATTGAGAATGTGACTTCACTGGAGACACGCTGACTGCCCCTGTCTGCTCTTGCTGTGTCCACACTTTGCAGTGTTACGTCATGCAGAGATGCCTGCACACGTTGGCATGTTGCAGTGCAATAAGGTGGTGTCTGCAGAGGTGAGATGGGGTTGCATTGCTGAAGTCCTCCGCTTCTTGGCAGCGGTGGTTAGGTTCCATTCCATGCTGCGTAGATAAAGCTGTGCTGCATTCACTTGTTGAGCTGTGCTGAGTACAGTCTAACTGCATGTAACATAGAATACCAGGTTGGAAGCGACCTCAAGGATTATCTGGTCCAACTTTTAAAAAGCACTGTCTAGATGAGATGACCCAGCACCTGATCTAGCTGAACCTTAAAAGTGTCCAGTGTTGGAGAATTGACTAGTTCCTTGGGAGGATTATTCTGACGGCTGATTGTTCTCACTGTGAAAAAAATTTCCTCTTGTGTCCAATTGGAATCTCCCCAGGAATAACTTCTATCCATTAACCCTAATCTTTTCCATGTGACTCCTTGTAAAATGGTCTCCATCTTCTTTGCACCTACCCTTTAAACACTGAACACAGTGATAAGGTCTCCCTTAAGCCTTCCTTTCTCAAGGTTGAACAAACGCAGTTCTTTCAGCCTTTCTTCGTACAGCAGCTTCCCAGTCCTTGGATCATCTTTGTGGCCCTTCTTTGAATCCTCTCCAGCCTGTCCACATCATTTGGGTATACCAGATATGTTTGTATAGTGGGTATGTTTGGTCCTGCTGCACCCAGAGCAGATTTAAATGGAAATTCACAAAGAAAATCCCAAAGAGACAAGGTAATCTCATTTTACTGTATCCTGGTTTAATTCTCCGTATTTTAGAACTGCCATTGCAGACACCTGTGCCAGAGACCACTAGAGTCTTCCTTCAGTACCTAACCTAATTTTCTTAAAGCCTCCTGTAATTCTTCTCCAAGGAAAGGGTATTTCAGCCACTGTGGCACCTAACCTCATCCTCAGGAGGTCTTAAAAGCACAGCCATTAAAACAGCATCAGTTATTGATGTTTTCTCTGCCCCAGTATCAGTTATTGGCATTTTCTCTGCCCTGGTCCTCCCCACTGGTGATGTGTCTTGTTGATGCTGGGAATGCAAAAAACTTGAAGACTGTAATTTTTGGAAGGAATCAAAGTGTCTTTTCCAGCAGGCAGGTAGGATAATTGAGGCACCTTTCTCTCAGGCTGACCATGTGAGTACCGTGGTTCCTCATGCTCTTTGGTATGTGCCAACAGCTTCGAGTTGCTTCTCCTTTTGCACCGGATCTAGGGGACTGCAACAGTAGTGCCAGGAAGTTCTGATGGCTTTCTGCACCGGAGAGACAGTGTTTCTGAGTATATGTTCTGGGGTTTTTTGGGTGGAAATCTCAAGGAGCAGCAGTGGGGACATCTCTGATGTCTTTTGTATGTCGTGTAAAACCATGCAGCTCCTGCCCGCTGTGCAATAAGGCTTTTTCCTTAGTTGATTAGTTTCCACTCTGAGGTGTTCAGGTGAAGCCATAATAATTTTCTCTGGATGAGTGAGAAGGAGAAATCTCCTTTCCTTCTCAGTGGGAAACCTCAACTCAGAGGTGTTCATGAAGGGATGGCCAGCTGGCAGCACAGCTCAGCCTCCTGCTTACATTCCTCATGTTTTAGCAAGAGCACGTCCTGGTCCAGCGCACTCTGTCCAGCAGATGAGGAAACCAGGCAGGAATAGAGAAACATAAATGTCATAGTTTAGGCTGTGTTTTTTAATGTTCTGGATTTTACTGACCATCACGATGATAAACCTAATTGGGTTTTATTGGTGTCCAGCATTTGCCTGAGTTAGAATGTCAGGCATTGTCTTTGAGAAGCATCATTCACAGTATTTATATTTAGAAGGTAAACATATTACCGCAGGCTTCTGTTTTCCTCCAATTTATAATGTCTTTTGGTTTTATTAAGAAAACTGTTTACATGTCTAAATATACACAAGCACAAATACCAGTGTTAGTTGATTGTTTCGGGTTTTTTTTTTTTATCTACACGGTGCACAAGAGGGACTTTATTTGGCACTTTTCCTCTCTGACAAATTCTGTTGCTATAATAGAAGGTAACAGAAGGCGGCCGGATTATTCCATTATACCATCTGAAAAAAGCCAACAACACAACCCAAACTATTATTTATACCAAATGCAGTGGATTTTTCAGTGATCTCTACCCAGGGTGTATTTCTCTATACTCATCTGAAACGCTGTGCTATATGTCGGTCCTTCACATTCTAGCCCTATCAACATTTGGTGATTAAAAATGTGATTTGCAAACTGTCTGATGTCTGTATGATAAATACCGAGAGGAATTTAACGCCCTGCTTAAGTATTTTTAAATGCAACTTTGAGTGAGCAATTACTTTTCTTGCTGTCTGTTGTTCATCTCTAAGTTATTTATCAGCTAAATGAAAAGGCAATGAGATGTGGGTTGTTTCCCAATTCAGCGTACGTGCGCAGGGAGGATTTGTGTCCATAGAGCCTGTTGGCTCAGCAGGCCAAAAGCAACTGCAGAAATGTGTGTCTGGACCCTGCCCGCTGGTGTGCAACTGTACTGTAGGAGAGGCTTTGATACAAAGCTGCTGGACTTTGACTGTTAACGCCTGATATCCAAAACTGATGTTGGAAAATATGCTGAAAATAACCATGGGGGCATTGTCTATTGTTTTTATGTAGAGTAAATGATAGCACTAATGTCAATATTCAGCTGTCAGTTGATAGATATAAAAGTGTTACCCTTTTAAACATTGCTTCTTTTCCAAGTATTCTGATCTGTTGCTCTTGTCTCACCTAATCAGAAGCTGTTACAGGACTCACCAAACCACAAAAAACCTCAAATGAAGTAGAGCTCAGCAGGGTTCCATGTATTCCCTATTGCAAAGTAACTTTGGCACTGCCTCGCTGCACGCCTCTGTCCTGCCTCAGCCTTACTTTGTGTTGTCCTTCATCAAGTATTTGTGAAACACAGTGAGTGCCTTCCTCTGGTATTTTGCTTTGTCTTTTCCTTGCCACTACCCCTTTCTCTGTCACTGCCAGTATTCCTTCTTATTATATTTCTTCTCTTTTTCTCCTTTTCACTGAAATGCATTTCTATAGAGAGAATATTTGCCCTTCTTTGCTCACAGGCAATTACAGTTGTTCTGTTTTCTTTCTTTTTACTTCCCTGTCAACTAATATTTATTCTTAGTGATGTCCATGCATACATGCATATACTTGTCCATCTGCCAGGTACCACACACTGACCCGTAGGAGGGACTGGGAGGCATTGCTAAGTGAGGGGTGTTAGTAATGAAAACCAGCAGGAACAGTTGGCTGAGAAGCAAACCAAAGACCTAGAAGCCTCTATCCAGAGGCAGGAGAGTCCAACTTGCATTTCCAAGCGTGCCATCTATTTTATCCACTCCAGAGTTACAGCTGAAAAATGGCAGAAGTCATTGATGAACAGATGCAGCCAAGAGAGTGTTTGCTTTGTTTAAATAATTGCTTTTTTGGGGGTTTGTTTTCCTCCTCTATCCTGTATGCTACTGGAAACAGCATGACCTAACTAAAAAGTGTAATTTTTCTGCTCAATTCTAGCTCCAATCTTGGTTACAATTTAGTATGTAGAGATGGTGCAGTAAATAAAATATTGTTATCTTTGTGGGATCAACATCTATGGGATGACACATGGACTGGCTGAACTCCAACGCGTTTCTGATCTATAACGTGGAACTGTTTTTGACAACCTCTCAAAATGCTGTAAAATCCACACAGGCATCCCTTAAACTTTAATGTACAATTTATATTTAAAGTATGTAGTATGAGTTAATAAGTGTAGTGCTCACTTAATGTTTAATATGTGATTTAAAATTCTTTTGCGGAGTTCCTCATTTAGAGATGCTAAGACCATTTTTGGCACCTTGTATCAAAATACCTGCCTACCTGTGGAGTTGGAGCAGGTTTGTAGAACCTTCGCACTTGCTTTGACTGAAGAAGGATTTACCCTGGATAAGTTGATCCAGTAATAAATTTCCTTCAGACTTAAAAAGATCCCTCTTTCTCATAACTTGAATATAAATTTGCCTAACTACAGCTCTCAGCCTTAGGAATGTGTATCTTTACGTGATAGCTTAAAAAAAGCTCTTCTAAGGGAAATTGTCTCTGTATAGTCCCAAAAATGATCAAGTCTCCTCTTCCCCACCTCTCACCTGAACCAAAGGTAGGTTTCTTTATTTCATGACTTTTTGGCAAGTTTTTCAGACCTTGAATTATTTTTCTGGGTTTCTTTTAAACACTCTGTCCTTATCAATGTTGTTTTACAATGAGGAGCCAGGACTGTAGGCAGTGTTACAACAGTGCTGTTAATATTTAATATAATGGTAATTCCACTGCCCTATTCCTGTGTGAGGTATAAGAGAGTCCCTGGTTTCCAAAAGCAGGCTGGCAGCCTGTGATTTATTGAAGGCAGCGGTGAATTAGCCAGCACAGAGTTCAGTGATGCTGCAGATGGATGGTTTCAGGTTGCTGGAAGATCTCTTTAAAGCTCTCTCAGGTGTCTCTCTGCTACTCTGCATCTGGTATGATACAGCAGAGTTATTTCTTTTTATGACTCAGTATTGCTATTTTATCTGTCAGGGATACCATGCTTCATTGACAGACCTGCCATCATGTGGATTCTCACTAATTATACTAGTGTTTTAAATGTTTACCTGTAAAGCAAAAGTGGAAATGCCACTGCTTGCCTTGGCAAGTTGATTCTGGTCTTAATAATCTTACTGTTATCCCTTGGCCCTTGGTTCCAATCTTTCAAATTTCTCATAAAGTTGGGTGCATGCATCTGGACATGCATCCCAAGCTGAATCGATGCCATAGCTGAAGTGATATGTCAGTTTTTTACAACCTCTACATTTGTCTTGTCTTTTTACAATATTATCGAATCATATTTGCTTTATGGTTCTCTACAATTTCTGAATCCAGGGTAGCAGTACCACTTAGGGGCCAGTTATCTCTCATCCTGTGTTCATGCTGTTGACTGATCAATCGGTCATCACCATAGTTCTATACTTCTTCTTCAACCTATTTTTTCAGTCAGTTTTTCCAATTCATAAAGCCCATTTTGAATTCTCTTCTTGCCCTCTGATTGCCTCACTGCCCCTCTCACCTTGACAGCATCCACAAAGTTGGTAAGAATAATTTTCAATTCAGCAACCCCAAATTAATGAAAACAAGGCATGTGACTGGATATAGAACACAAAGCTCTGCAGAGCCATGTGTGAGGTTTCTTTCCAGTTTTACACTTTTAACTATTTAGAATACATTTTTTTCCAACATTGTACTCGCTGAGTATTAGATCCATCCAGACCATATTTCCTTAGCTTCAGAGGTAGTGTGAAAGGCTTACTAAAGCCAACATACTACCTGCCATTTCATCCCTGTGCATGGCATCTGTTACCCTGTTACCAAAGAACATCTGAGTGACTTCACACCGTCTTGTCCCTGACAAGCCCATGCTATCTGCTACTCATCTTCTTGTTCTTTTCTGCTGCTTATAGATAATGTTGGTAGAAAAATATTTTTGTAAGAATAAAGTGTATCTGACTGCTATGGAGTTCACTGGGTTTTTTCCCCTTTCCCTCTCCAGCTCTCTCGCATTGCATTTTCTGAAGGATGCTGGGCAATCTTGTCTCCTTCATTCTTCAATAACCCCATTGACTCAGAGTTATTTCAAGTGTCTCTTGAAGTTTGCCCTCCTTGTTGGTCAAACTTTCTGAGCCAGTGCCTATCATAAAAAGTTTTTCTTGCTGTTCTTTCTCTTCACCCCGTTGATGATCTTTTATTTCCTACCATTCCCTCTATTGTAAATTGACTATTTTTAGTGCTGAGCTTTCTCTGTGTGGTTCCTGTGATGGGTAACGGTGTTTCCCTTTTCTTTATTTCTTCTGCTCTTCAGTTCCTTTCAGATCGGCCATTCAGTTTCAGTTTCTTGGCTCTGCCTTTTCATTTTCCTCTTTCTCACTGCTGTGGGCTGTCTGAGTGAATACCTTTTTTTCAGACTGTTCACATGATCTTTAAATGACTATGTCCTCTAATTTATCCTGCATGCTATTTTCTCTGCTGCATTATTTAATTCTCTGAAAGGTTTCAGGTAGAGTGGTTTGTGTGTGCGCCACACTGCGAAGCACAGCTGCTTTGCGTAGCCTCCATATGCATTTCCTTTCTCCTTTCTCCTTTTACTTAGTGTTTACAGAAACTGCCTTTTCCACTCCATTATTTCCAGAGCCATGGGTGCATGAAGGTGGTGCTCCAGGCAATGGCGGAGGTGTGAGAACGGCTGAATCACCCATGCCCTGACAATACCCTTCCTAACACTGCAGTGGTACATAGCAGCACTTGGTGCACTGATGGTGGTTATTGTAGGGTACGTTACCCACTGGTATGTGAACAAATAAGGAGTTCTGTTTCCTGGTAGAGTTCCAATTGTCAGACACTCATAAACTCCTTAAAAACAAAGTACAAAACCCCCCCATAACTATGCTGTAGATACTGATGGTGCAGAGTGTAGGCACGTGTGTGTAGAGTTCTGCTGTCATTCCTGGTCAAATTTATTCCGAAAACATATATTTGGTTTTTATATAATTTCTCATTAATCAGCAATATGTATAGGCACTGTTGAAGTACATTTAAAATAACTACTGCAGCAAAAATTCACCGTGATAAATACTACTTTTTTCCCCTCTTAATTTTAGTGACAGACCTATGAATGTTCAGGCGTGCTTTGCTTGCTACAGCATGACCGAAACAGTGGAAGTCAGTAGAAGACTTCCCATTGATTCCTGTGGATTTGTACAGGTCCATGTATGCCATTTAACCTCAAAGTATGAGCCAGTAAAAGAAGTGTAGGAATCTGAAAATATGTATTACCTGCTCTGAAAGAAAGGAATGGAAATGCAGCAAAAAGATACCCAGACCTATAGAGACCCTGCGAGGTAGTGGCTCACAGGTACTTCGCTCTTATCTTTTGGCTCAGGGGATAGTATGTGCGCACTCTGATGTTTGAAGTTTAGTTGGGTAGAATTTAACTTTTGGCTCAAGGGAGCTTTTAGTTTATTAAATATGGATGTTCTTCCTGGGAAGCATGGTTTCTCTCTGCAGCACATCACTCTTCTTAAACATATGCATTTGGGAAAGAAAACTTGCCTTGTCTGTGCCTAAATCTTTTCTGTTTGGATCTGCCTATGAGAAACAGCAATAAAAACTGTCAGATCGTAACAATTGCAGGATTTCTGAGTGTGTGGCAGTGTGATTGTAGCTGCCTTCAAATCCGTAAATTCAGTTGCCTTGTCACAAGGCTGGCCTCTAAGCAGCTCTGCTAGGAGGTCTGTGTTCCCTGTAATTATACAGGGAAAATTGCTCAAGTTAATGCTGCGTCTAAACACAGTACTAACATCTGCCTGTCTTGGCAGTAAGACAGCTACCACAAATATGCAATGCAAGAGGCTGTCAAATATCCTGGCCTGTGCAGTAACTTTCTCTTCTAAGAAAAAAATCCCAGCTCCAGTTACTAATCAGGCTGTGGGTGAACTTTCCAAGCTCTGAAGCTATAGGTTCTATCACTCATCCATCAGCATCTATCCCACTCTTCCTGTGAGTATCCATTTCTATCTGGATGCTGCTGAAGAGGAATCAAACCTGCTGCTGAGTGGACTGTGGGGGAGAGTTACAGTCTCATCCTAATGAAACAATCAAGTTATGAGTTGGTTTGCATTTCTGCTCCCGCTTCTGTGCCATTGAGTGGCATGTACAAGACAAACAGGGGATCAGGCCTAGCCAACATGGGTTTAGGAAAGGAAGGTCCTGCCTCACCAATCCCATCTCATTCTATGACTGTGTGACACA
>WEIS01028146.1:30652-43412 GCA_013389965.1 Todus mexicanus
TTTTTGATGGCTTCATTCTGAAGTGTCTTTATCTGAATTTTTCAGTATCTGATTGCAAGCTGAGATGTCATCCAGCTAGTGCAAGAAATAGGGCATTTCCAGATCCAGCCCCCGGCTCCCTGAGGGCTCCCTTGCCAGCCTCTAATAAATCACTCAATTCTTCACCCTCAATTTTCTCATGTGTAAATTAGGATTAAAGTCAAGTCGTTTTGAGGGTCAGGCTATAAATAGATAATCAAGAGCTGGGGAAACTTCAGACGATGGATAATTGTTTTTAGCCTCTCAGTGAAAATCATTTTTCAGCAGCATTTTTGAAGGCAGTCACCATGACTGGTCCCTTAAAGCAATGGTGAAGGGTCTGTTTGGGTAGGAGTTTCCATACTGCCTGCAGGGCAGAGCCTGGAATTGATGCGTCTTTCTGTTGATGTAATTATTGTCCTGAATCTTCATTCATATTTTGTACTTAGAGCAAAACTGACCCCATCCTTTTGCTAGCTACAAAGTTATAGGCAGGTCCAGGTCTCCTGTCAGCTTAGTTCAACGCCAGTGAGGGCTTCTCATAACCTTACCAGAACTCTTAATTGATCTTTTTTTGTATCACGAAAGAGATAAAAAACCCCTACTCCTTTGATTTGGGTATAAATAGAAATCTTAAAGTACTGTATTTGCTTCACTATTTGCGCAGGTATTTGCTAGAGGCATAAAAAAATCAGGAATTCGAGGGATTTCAAAAGTCTTTACCACATGCTGGTCTGTTCCACCTTTTGTGCTTTAAGCCATTTTTGAGTGATTTTTTTAAATTTTGGTGGCTATTTGCAGCATGCAGATGCCTAAACAAAAGGGTTCATCAGTGAAACGGATGCTTTTCAAAATCCGAATTGCTCGAAAATTAATTGTTCAATCAGTTTTAATACTGGTGAGCGGTTAGCATATTTCTGGCGATTGTGATCAATATATAAACTAGCATGAAACAAAATCAATTTTATTTTAAAGAGAACTATTTAATGTTGAAATTTTAATGAGGTCTTTTCTGTGATGTAGTGTTTGTTAATGTGCAACTCCTTGTCCTTGAGATACGCAGTTAATTCAGAAAAGCTTTTAAATGCGTGCTTAGATCTGCCAAATCAAACATGCACTTAAGTAATTAACAAAGTAAGCACCCCGTTTTGAATTAAGTTTTAAAGAATTAAAGAAACACATTGTAAGAAATTATCTGTTTTGGGTTAAATGGAGTGCGAAGTCAATATTAGGGCATTATAAGAATTATTCATTGATGTATGGGCACCTTAAAACCAGAGAAAGTGATTGGGATGAATTAGACGGAGTCAACATAGCAGTCAAATTGGCAGGTAATTGCAATGGATGGACATCTTTGGAGTTGTAGTTCCCACTGTGCTCCAGATCCATTGATGTCAAGCTGGTTGCAAGAGAAATGGTGCCTGTGGTCCACATTTCGCAAAGTTGTGGCCTTAAGTTGAAACAGGAGGAGAGGGCCACTTTTGCATGGTGACATCCCATTGCTGTTTCCTCTTGCAGCCTGGATATGCAGGGAACATAAAAGCGAGTGTGTAAGAAGTATTAAAACTGAGCAAAGTGCTGGCCAGCCTCAGTAGGAGTGGTTTTAATATCTGCACTTGAGCTTCCTTACTAGCGAGTGTCTTTGCAAACCACAGCAAATCAGCTCTCTTTGCTGATCTTTGAGATCTTCTCTAGCTTCAGTGTTGTTCGTGGTGGTCTCTATAATTTAAAAGTAGGCTGTTATTACTTCGGTTCTGGCTGTTTCAATGTGTTAGGTCTAATGTAACCATGGTATAAGGGCAGTGATGTGAAATGAACTTATGTTAGCAAAGAATTTAGCCCGTTTTTATTAGAAATGAATAGTGCAGTGTTATCCTCAGGGTTTCAGGCAACTGCTACAGTGATCAGTTCGGTTGTTCTAATATAATAAGCAGATATTGACTTGAGTTGAGATGAACACCAAGATTTACTGTCTTGAAAGCTAAAATATCGACTGAGGGAAAACCAGAGTCAATATTTACCTTGAGGGACAATAAATCTGGATGTTCAGTGAAATATGAAGTCACTACGATTTTCAGAAGCATTGAACCTGTTTCTTTCTAGTTTACTCTGCAGGTGGTAATCAGAAAAGTTACCTGAAGTATAGGTAGGAATTTCTTTTAATGAATCACATCAGTTGAGCAAGTGCGCTTGTTTCTATGTGTCCTTTGCAAGGTCACTATTATTCCTGATCTACATTTAAATAAATAAGTTACAGAACACTCAGCTTCTGTTCATCGTGGAGACAGGGTGCTCCCATGGACCCAGGAGGTGAGACCTGATCCTAGGTTCTCCTAGTTGGTGGGACCCAAAGAACAGCAAGGATTAGACAAAATTATTTGAAAATGCAAAATAAAGAATGTCATCTGTTTGACGTCCTTAAGTATCACAGCTCTTAGCAAAAGATAGGAGTGAAAGACTTGAAGGTTGGTTGGTTGGTTAGGGTTTTTTTTCAAGTGCAAAAAAAATAAAGAGGAATTGGAAGTGATTGAAAAGAAATGATGGGCAAGCCAGGAGAGAGAAATGGGAGGGAAATGTCCTGTGGAGGAAAGGAACACATGCCACATCACTGTGGTTTTTAAATGCAAAGATAGAGTCACAAATTATATTCACAGCTTCTGAAATGCATCCCCACAGAGTTTTATCCATGGAAATCTCGCATCTCTTTGAGATTCCCGTTTAAAAGCTTAACAGAGTCTTCTGATACATGTTGTAACTTGCTCTGAAGAAATCTGTTCCTCCCAGTGATGTGTGGTGGTCGTTTACACCTTCCCAGTGGCTCAGAGATACTACTGGACATATCTTCACTTGGCGCCGACACAGCAGAGGAGAGAGGTTGTTCACAGATGGGACATTCAGTAGTGTCAGCACAATAACTTAGGGAAACAGATTATTTGTTGTATTTAATATAATTGTAACCTGGGAATCCTGACCAAATTGGAGCTATGGAATGGGTCAGTAGCAGACTTCCTGGGTGTTGAGGTCCTGCAGGATTGTGGGGCTGGTGCTGTGTGCCCTCCCTCCTCTGGTGCAGAGCTGGGTGTCTGTCTGTCTGTCTGCCTGTCAAAGAGCTGATGGGACTTCATGTGTAATCATATCAGCTTGACACGATTAGAGAGCAGAATACAAATACTCTGTTAATGGCTTTATTATTGCAATCCTGCCTGCTCTTGAAAGAGCGCGTTTGAAGTATCACTTTATATCACGTGGATTTACGTCACTGCATATGGAATCTCTGGTTTGTCCTCACACGTTTCCTCGGACAGATTTTAGTTCACGTGGCATCCCATCCTTGCTCAAACCCTGCTGGTTTTCTTACACGGAAACCACGCTAGGTAAATGCCGCAGGAGCTTTTGACCACCAAAACACAGCTGTGGTGAACTCGTAGTGTTGGATCTCTGCTGCTATCTGTACGTTGGCTTTCCTGGTTCTGAGAGGTCTGAAGTTTAGCAGATTTTAATGCAGAGCAATGAGAGGTCACTGAGACGAGTTGGGTTTTCCAAGCTCTTGCTCTTGTCTGACAAAGGAGCAGTGGCTGCTTGCTGCAGGCGGCAGGGTTGAGCGTTGAAAGGCTGGCAGTACTTGCATTGTGACCTGTGGGATTCACAGCAATATCCTCTAACCCTGAGGAAAGGTTATTAATTAGAGCAAGGATAAGAATCTTTAATCCCTAAAGCCACTGTTTTGTGCTGTGGTTGCCACATCTGCCTCGCCGTGCTTGTGGAGGGACTTAGGCAGCACCCACACCGACACCTCCCAGCCTTTCCCATCCCATCTGTATCTCCAAAACTCTAAAGACCACGAAAAGGCACCCAGGCAACTCTTAATAACCTTACTAATAAATAATATTTACCTGCCTTAACACTGCCCAGTGAGACATCTCCAGGCTGCAGGGTCTCTGCCCACCAGCAGCCAGTTCTCAAAAAGTTTGGCGCTTCACTTTCTCATGGTTTTGCGTCCCCTCTGCGAAGAGGGAAACTCTGATCACACAAAGCACACACATTTACCTCTTCCACTCATTGTCTCCTGCAGACAGATGCGTGTTGTGTCAGACAACATAGCAGAGGGTAGGTTTTCCTCCCCGCCCCGTGGAGCAGGGAAGCTCATAAATCCTCCTCGTCTCTACATCCATCTCCTGGCTGTCTCTGGGGAATGTGATGGCTTCGTGGTGCCTTAAGAGGGATTGTTATTGTTCCTGGCGTGCGCAGGGAAAAGGGCTGCAGGAGTCAGTAACTCTCTCAAGGTGACAGGCTGGCCGGGGCAGGACGGTGGCTTTGCACCGGGCTCGGTGTGCCGTCTGCTTCCAGCTTGCTGATGCTGAGCACGAGTCCTGCTCAGCAGGTAGTTCCTCTCTTTGCTCTTGCGGACACCTGTTAATGTTAATAAGGATGGTTGCACAGCTAATTAGTGGTACTCCTTGCTCAGTTTATGAAACTTAGCCTCTGTCTGCACTTTATACAACGTATAGATACCTATTGTCCTGGTTTGGGCTGGGACAGATTTAATTTTCTTCCTAGTAGCTGGTACAGGGCTGTGATTTGGATTTAGTGTGAGAATAACATTGATTACAGATGGATATTTTAGTTGTTGCTGAGCAGTGTTTATACTAAGCCAGGGATTTTTTAGCTTCTCATACTGCCCTGCCAGAGAGGATACTGAAGGGGCACAAGAAGTTGTAAGGGGACACAGCAAGGACAGCTGATCCAGACTGGCCAAAAGGATATTCCATATCGTATAACATCATGCCCAGTATATAAATTACGGGGAGCTGGCGAGGAAGAGTAGATTGCTGCTCAGGGACTGGCTGAGAAGTCAGTGGGTGGTGAGCAATTGCACTGTGCATCACTTGTCTGTCTTGGGTTTTATTTCACTCTGTTGTTTTTATCTTCCTTTTCATTGCAATTATTATTATTACTGTTACTATTCTTTTTTATTTAAATTATTAAACTGTTCTTATCTCAACCCACGAGTTTTACTTCATTTTTCCGATTCTCCACCCCATGTGACTAAGGATGAGCGGCTACGTGGTGCTTAGTTGCTGGATGGAGTTTAACTCTGACACCTATATATCATATAGTTGGGCCAAATACCACCTCCTTGGTGTGTAGAAATCAGTCACCCATATCGAGTGATTGAGGTGCACTATTATCTCTCAAAGACCTTATTGCAGGCCCAGCAGAAGCTGGAAACATTGCACACCTCCGACGCTCCCCCAGCAGGCTGCAGGGTGACACCAAGCACTGTGCAAGGAGGTTGCTGGGCCAAACGTTCTCACTGTGCATATTTCATCTCTGATGTAGTAGTCTTCATAAATTTTATGTGTTCTTTTGTGTGAAAAAGTATTTGTGCTTAATAATCTGTAGGAAAGATGTTGCTAATTGTATTACTGCCTTTACCCTCTCTGTTCCCTCCCTTTCCTGTTCCTCTGCATGAGTCGTGATGCTCTAACTAGTTCATGCTATGCTTGGCCACACCAACTTCTCCTTCCCTCTTTCATTTCTCCGCATATTTTCCACATCTCAGCTTCTCTTACTCTTTCCTCTCTTGTAAACCCACGCACAACGTATGGACAGACCCACAGTTAAAATCAATTTCTGACATTTTCTGTTCGTGAGGAATTTTCTTTAGCAAGTTATTTTCTTTTCATTTGATATGAAGATCATTTTTTGATGGGACACCAATTTTGTTTTCAGATGGGTATCTCGATCTCCTCTTCCCCCCACCTCCAAAATGTTGCAAATACAGTTTCTGTGTTGTTGTGGCCACCACATGCATGATTGTAATCTCCTATTTTAAAATGAAGCTATAAATTATTAAAACTGTGGCTGAATTTCTTTTTTGGGGGGGGGGAGGGGAAGGCGGAAGATGGAGAGGGAGGTGTGTGGAAGAAGAAATTTTAGGTACATCCTGTTTTTCCAGGGCAGCGCTTTGTGCTTCATACAAAGCAACAGAGAACACTATCTCCAAATCAGCTTCTGCAGACAAACTGGGTTCAAAATAAATAACTTTTATTCATTGTTGTAGTAGAACTGTTAATGCATTCATTTGTTTAAACCTAAAAATCTGCTAAAGCACTATATCTCAGTGTGCTGCTTCTATCTCAGTGTGGTGCTTCTTGCAGCTTGAATATCCAGCATCTTTTAAAAATGTTTATCAAGCTTTTGGCTGTATTTTTCTCTCTACATAGATACCATAGTTCAGGTGAATACACCGTCGTGTTTGATTAGGAGATGTGTTAGAGATAAGTCACTTGCAGGGAAAAAAGCATTTACCGGTTTTGTGTATAAAAATGAGATTTGTAGGACGCATGAAATTTCATTCTTTTATGGTAAATGACTTTCAAGGATACGTTAGAAGCAAAGGTAAATGGGTGCTGATTTTAAGTTTGTACCTTCTGAAACACAAAAGGATGCGGTACATACGGTCCTGATGAATGACATGTGATAGATTATAGCGAGAGCAGTCAGAACAAATGAAATTGTAATGAAGTTCCTCTTCTGGCTGCAGGAAATAGCTGTTATTTATCCTGTTACCCAAGATGCCGCATGCATACTACTGCCATATACTTAAAAATCCCTTGGCAAGTCAATAATGAATAAATGAGCTTAAAGCTATTACAACCCCCATAGCATGAGGAGTGTAAGCCAGGATATTTTTCAGTCTACTCTTCCCTGGATTTGGCTGAGGCATTGGTGCAGAGATGCTAACCTGGATAGTTCAAATGAACAGTTTTGATTCTTTCTTCTGGCAGGTGTACGAGGCAGTCCCATGCTACAGCGAGTGCAATCAGTATTCTTGGGTAGTAGAACCGTGGTCTCCGTGCAAAATCAACAGCGAACAAAATTCCCTCCACTGTGGAGAAGGCATACAAACGAGGAAAGTCAGGTGCGTGGAGACAAAAGCACAGGTACTCCAGATTAAAAAGGGCTGATACATACTTGCATAAAGCTGCAATGTCTGGCCATCTGACATTGCTGAGTTCCGTGTATTTCAAATGAAAAGAAACGTGTTTATGTGCAATGATTTACAGGAAAAGCATCCCAGAGATGCAGCCTTGTGTTACAATCAAGACATCTTTCAGGAAGAAGGCGTGATGTTTAAATTAGAATTCTCCAAGCTAAATGCCATATATACATAAAGCCCCCTGAGCTGCAAAGCCTCTGTATTCTGATTCGCTAACGTTTTCCCCAAGCAATGGCACTGCACACACCAGCGTACACTCATTATTAGGGAATATTCCTTCCCTAGGCATGGTGAAACGCTGAATTATTTCCAAATGTTCAGATGTTCCTAGCAGGAGCACAAAGGATTGTTCTTGCTGGTTGTCATTTTCTGTTCGCTCATCTGTCAGCCGATCAAAGTTAAAATCCCTCTGTATGAAGTTTGAAATGTTTATTTAGAGTGGTTATTGAAATCTGTGAGTAGCAAAAGCATGTTGTGTGTGTAGCTGGTTTTGATTTGCATTAATGTGATTAATTCTGCTTCTTGACCTGCCACGCTGCATATAACTATTGTGCTACATATAGTGTCCTATACGGGGTCGAGCAGACCTGTTGAAGTCCATCACTTCTGTATTATGCTGATGATCCTCTAATTAAAATGTCTGTTTTCTGTGTAGGTGTGTAAGCACTGCTGAGGGCCACGGAGGAGAGACTGTGTCCAACGCGCTGTGTAATCAGGCTGAAATCCCAGATACAACGCAGAAGTGTAGCTTGTACTGTCCCAGTGAGTGTGCAGTGTCTGACTGGGGACAGTGGAGCACGTGTCCGCAGGTAGGCTCTGCTGCTTGTGTCTTTGTGGCAATGGTCCTCACACATTGATCTTCTCTGTCCTTCATCGGTATCTTGAGATAGTTTTTCTCTAACAAAGTAAATTATTTTCAGAGAGAAATTAGGCTTAGGGTATCCTGCCAGCACGGTTGAATCTGGAAATATTTGTATTTCTACAGAGACTGAGCTATAGGAAATTAGTTAGTAAAACACATGGTTACTACTGTGACAGGTGATTCCACTCATCCTTCCACTCGGTCTATGGGAGAGGACCCCCACAAGTACAGCAAGTGGAGAAATCAGTATTCCAGCTGCAGTAAAGGCTGTCTGTGTTAGGATTTATTTGCAGAGGAGAGCTCTGTGAGTGGTGCACGACTGCCGTAACAATCCGCTGGTAAACCATGGTGGTGGCACTCCTCTGGACAGGTCTGAGACCTGAGGCAGTGACAGCTTTCCCTTCCTAACAGACACTGACACTATTTCTGTCCAGCATCTCCTCCTCCTCAACACCTTGAGGGAAGATTTGAGGCAACAGCAGCAGAAGAACATGGCAGGAAGATGCCCGAACAATTTGTTTTGTCATGAAGTACTCAAAACTTTGTGAATTATGCAGGGATTCAAGGCACTGAGAAATGCTCCGTGTTTTCTTGAGTGTGCAAGATGGAAAGAAGCTGCAAATTCAGCCGTGTGAAAACTCTCTGGCCTCAAAGCATGTAATGTCAAACCTATTGCCAGGTTTAATCTCAGGGTTGTTTTTTTAATAGACTTGATGTATTTAAGTGACAAACATATATTCATTGCCCCCGTGTTAACAGGGCCATTATCAAAAGTCTGAGTGGTTATTGGACAGGTATTTATACCACTGCTGGCACAGGTAATTTCCTTCCATAATATTTTGTGTAGCATATCAATATACCCGGTAAGAACATGTCAAATAAAATGTTGTGTTTCATTTCCTGCATTCACCTCCCCCTGAGCAGAGTAGCTTTGATGAAATATAACGCTCTTGCAACTGATACAGATGCTTGGATACCTTTCAAAGTCCCCCTGTGGTTGGGCTGTTTCTTTCCCATTGCCCTTTTTTTTCCAGAGATAGATTTTCTTCATTTTAGCATGCAGCAAACTGATGCAGAGATCCTCAAGGCCGTCGGGTATTTTTCAGGTGCCTTGGTGGCAGTCTGGTCGTCGTGAAGGACTGCCTGAAGCTTTAAGCACCCTAGTATCCTTAAGACACCCTGAGATTTTGCCTAAAGGCTTCCTTTTGGCAACAGTGAAGCCTCTGTAGGCTACAAAAGCAGGAATAGGATGCCCAGATCTCTTGGGCTGCACTCCACCAGGCAGCATAGCTCTTGGCAGTTGCAGGGCTGAGCGCCACAGTCCCTGTGTCTCCTTGTACATCCTTTTGCCATGGTAGATGTTAATTCATAAATGTGAGGGCATCTGTATGCCAATGCAATTAACCGAACAATATGTTTCACAAGCTGTTCTGCAGGGCTTTGTTGTGAAACTGAGATGACTGTGAGCTGATGGAGCATGTGTTTAAATAGTTCTGTCCAGATCCACAGCAATAAACAGCTTGAAGTTTTATGGATAGATAAAACCCTCCCTTTGACGAGTTTATGATAGTGCTGTCTCCCTTTTATAGCTTGTGCTGGGGTTTGAGAGGGGACCACACAGCACGGTCCCTCCCAGGCTGCACATCCTTAACATCTGCAAGGAAAGCGCTGAGCTTGCTGTCAGTGCAAAATGGCTGTACCATGATGGTGGTGTATCCCCAGTATGTATTGGGGTACTGGTGTCATGGGACAGGGATTGAGGGAAACATTGTGGCCAGGAACGAGGCATTGCCAGCACCAAGGTAATCAATACAGTCCGACAGCTCTCCTGAGTCACTGCTAGGAAAGGTGGTCACTGAGAATCACAAGGTGGTGGATGAGGTCAGTGGAGTACCAGGGCAATGGAGCATACAGAGGATCCTGTTTCATCTGTAAGGGAAGAGTTACATGTGGTCAGTTGAATAGCTCCATTGGTTGCAAGTATGAACTTGGGTCTGGACCTTGCACGGAGACCCTACATACAAACACCCAAATACAGGAGTCTGCATCTAGAGCTGAATCTCATTTCAAGTCTTCTAGTCACACCTGTTGTGCCTCCAGCCTTGCAACAAATTTCCCATGGAGCCCAAAAACACATGGGTAAGTTTGTGTGCATAGAACCTCTTGCTCGTTAGGGCTGTCTGCTTAATTGTGTTTGAGGGAATTTTGCTCAATAGCTGGTATACTCACATGGTTTCTAATTCGTGCCAAACTGGAAGTAAATGTCTGTCTTCTGAGGACGTGTAAAATGCTTTTTTGAATATTCACCAAAAATCTGTTTTCAAAGTGTGTCTCCTTTCTCTTCCACAAGTAATCCAAAATATTTGAAGGGTCACATCATATTGTGAAGAAAAAGCAAAACCCCCTACATCCTGGCTGTTCTTTTTCAAACGCATTTTACATTTCATATCAAAATAGTTGGCAGTCTCTTAGTCATAGCACTCTTGTGAGGCAGCTGCCAAAGAGCGTTCTGGGAAATCTTCCTGTATCTCTGGTCATGTTTGGCTTGCTGGAGATAAAGAGGATTTATGAAACTTGACAAATTCTAGTTTGTAAGAAATGAACAATCACCATTCCAGCCTCATCTTCACCTGAGTAGCTCTTTGGTTGGAGATATTTACCTAAGATTTTTGTCAGGTGAGAATTCTTTCCCAGTCGCTTTGGTGTTCTGTTCATAATTTGTAGCGTTGATAATAAATTCATCTTGATAGCAGAATCAGTAACTCTTATCAGCTGAATATAAAAAGGCCTTTTAGATTATCCAGTGTACCTTTTGTCAATATGTCATTGTACTCTGGGTACTTTCTAGAGTATTACTCGGTTTTATCATGTAGCACTGCTCTTCCCATGTGAATTTTCCACTTTTGGGATGGTAAATGATCTTGAATCATGTTGAAATCAGTGAGTCATAAAGGTGGTGACTGCTTTGTCAATAGGAAGTTTTTTCTTCAATACATCTCTCTGTTAAAACATTTTATTTGTTCTACCTTTTTTTGGCTGCATTTCCCTTTTGCTTTTAATTATTTCTGGGTTTAGGGTGGTCTTTTGAAATTTCAGATGCTCACCTGAATTGCAATTTTTGCATCTCAATTATAGTATTATTTAAGACCGATACACAAATCTAATTTTTAATATTTCTTTTAATGGCACCTTGCTGTGACCCAGAAATACAGGTGCTTGAAATCTAATACTTTGAGGTTACTTTTGAGGTTTTGTCTCTTTCCTGGATTCAAGAAACTCGTAATTACTGATTTTAAGCTTCTCTTTTATTCTCATATTCTCTATTGTGAGAAATAAATTTAAAATGGTTTTCCTTCTGATTGAAGACTGTTTTTTGGCTCATAAAGTTTCCTTTGTCGCTAAGTAACATCCACATAACTTAAATACCAAAAGGCATTTAAAGCCATTTAAAATAACAGTTTGAAGCTTGCTAGTCAAGAAAAAAAAAAAAAAAGTGAGCAAATTAGATTGACTTGCATTTGGCTTCAGAGATTTCATATTTGTTCCAGCTACAATAGCGTGTTCAGTCAGACATCATCACCTGATTGCTCAAAACCCCGACTAAACAATCTGGAAACTGAAATCCTATCATCTCTGTTACATATTCAGTGATTGGGTAACACGCACTACCTGCGGTGTCCTGACTTTGTATTCATCTGACTTGGAAATGTAATTAATTGACTTCAATTGAATTCATCAAAGCGTTCTTAAAAAGAGTTAATATGTGACTGGCGCTACAAGTCCCTGGAATAATTACCTCAAATTAATTTTGTCGTGTGGATAGCTGTCGCAGCCCCCGTAGCCCATCGAAGTGGCCTCCTTGTTTGCCTCAGCTGTTGGCATTTCTAGCAGCTAATTCCGAGAGGTCTGAAATTAGTTAATTATAGGAGGTTACATGTCTAGTGAGTCAGAACAGCTGTCCCTGTTTCAGTGAGCATTTTCCTCATGGATCAATAGCGATGTACAACGCTCAGGACTTGCGACAATTGAGTTGTTATTCTCTTGAATCTGGTTGTGAGAGGAGTGCGATATTGCCACAACCGATTGTATTAGAAGTGGCACCAGGTAATACAGCCAGCGCTCAGGTTTTGCAGTGACTTTCATCATCGATGTGAGTTAGAGTCATTATGGTTTGGAAATGTCAACTGGAAGAGAAATTGTGAACTCTTGTAGATGCTGGGGCTCACTGCATGCATTACGAAAATCTTCATCGTGACTAGTACTTTTCTACGGAGGTTTGGGAGAGGACCTGCAGCGTGGAGACTGGGTTGAAGAATGTAGCTTGCACGAAGCTGGATTTCTAGGCCAAGTCAAGCACGAGAATTGTGCTGGTCCAAGGCATTCTAGAAGAACAGGCACTGCTCCTTATGCATAGCTGTGACTCAATTATTATTATTTTTTCATATCTTTATCAAAAAGTTGGTAACTGCTCTATTTTTTTAGATTCATTGCTTTATTTTTATCCATCTTTATTAAGCATCGTTTTTTAAAAAGTCGTGGTTATACATGGAAACAGATAAGGTTTCAGAACTTAGATGCATCTCAAAGAGAAAATTTATGCAAATGCATTTTCATTTCAAAAGACTGCTCGTGTTATTGTAAATGGCTTGTTAAATTGTTACAAAACATCCACATCAGCATGAACAATACAACGGTTCACTGCACTGTTAAAAATAGTCAAGTCCTGATGCTGCCAATGCATTTACCTTAGTTTGAGGTTGTGTTTCCTTATGAATAGCCAGTTAAATACAATGTGGCCAGCTATTTATAGGGCAGTACGCTTTATACGAGCTGTTTGATAAATTAAACAGCTTAAAGGGCTCTCTAATGGGTTACAA
>WEIS01028149.1:0-17745 GCA_013389965.1 Todus mexicanus
ACAGCAACTTTTGAAGAGTTTGTCAGTGCACGGATGAAAGGGTTTTCTAAATTCGCCATTTTGTAATTTGATTTTTTAAAATCAGATCTAAAGCTGGTGGGGAAACGTTTGTATATTAGCTTTCATGTTCCAAACGTTTCTTAATACATAGTACGAAATACAGTACAAACAACTGGCAGATGAGATGCTCTGTGAAAGTGTATCCATATGCAAACGATCCATGTTGTCTTCAGAGACCTGGTGTTATTTGGATGCAAATTAAACTTGAAGATGTTTGTCATATTAGCAAAGTTGTTCCTTATTCCAGGGATAAATTAGGTTCCAAAAGTGATAAGGGACTTAACCATATCTTTGAACCTGTTTAAAAATAAACCGAATACCCCCACACCAAAAGAAAACCAGAAACCCGGCTTTTAGAAACAGATACTCTTCTTTTGGCTTCCTTGCAGCTCTGTGGAGTTTAACTATCTTCCGACAGACTAAATTGCCTTGAGGATGGGTAGCAAGCGGAGGTGTTTAGAGCTTACTGTTTGGTGGCTTGAAGCCTTAGTATATATGACTTTGGGATTATCATCTCAGTACCTTTACTAAGGCTGAGATTTACTGATTTGTCTCTATTTCTTTCAGCCATGTTAAAGAAGCCAGTTGTAACAGAAGTGAGAACCCCAACTAACACATGGAGTGGTTTGGGGTTCTCCAAATCGATGCCTGCGGAAACTATCAAGGAACTGAGAAGGGCGAATCATGTGTCGTACAAGCCATCTATGACAACTACGTATGAGGTATACAAAAACCATACTGTAATGGAAATTTATTTCTAGTGAATGTTGCGGTAGTTTGTCTTAAGAAATCTCTGACTTCTGTAAAAACAAGTCTTGCAGATAAGATTTTTAGCTTTCCTTTTAGGGTTCTAAGTGGGGTTTTATGCTTAAAAATGTTTCATACATAAATGCTAAGGCAGATGGAATCCATTCAGCACAACACGTGAAAGGATATCTGCTTCATAAATCGTACTCTGGCTTTATAGAATTCTGCTCCTGAAATACGTATTTGTTTAAACTTGAAAGAACTTATGGGACCAAATGTCTTAATAGTTGGGTACAAGTGATAGAAACTTTTTAACCTAATTAAAGCAAGGTGTGTAATACCAGAAGCTGTCTGATGTGAATCACTGCATGGTGGAGCAGAATGTTAGAACAAGAAATGGGTGCAGCTGCTGACAGAGCTGTAGATCTGGAAGAGCTTTCTCTATATCCACTGATCACTGGGACGAGAAATTTCCTAGGAAAGAGGCAGCCACAGTGTTCAACAAGTCTATTGAATGGAGTCCCACTATGGGCATCTTGCTGGGAACTTACACTTTCTTTTCAGAAGTGTTCTGAAGTTGCTTTTTAGTGCATTCCTTTGCCGTAATCTTTCCCAGCCTCCGTAAAGGCCCCTTTTTCTTTATTTCTGTCCTACTCACACAAACTGTGGATGGTACATTTCTTCAGCACCGCAGATTCACAAACCCTTGCAGAGCTGCTGCTGTGTTGTGGACACTTTTGTTCAGCATTGTGTACTCAATCCGCTTAGTTTCAAACAGATGTTCTATGATGTTCCCTTCCCCATGAAGGGGAGTAGTTGATAGACTGCTCTGTCTAGAATTTGCATGGGAACTTGATACCATGGAATGTTTTGGAAACAAACCTGGAAATACTGAGCACTTTATTTTGAAGCTTGTTCTTTAAATAACTTCTGCTTAGGACCTGTAAACTGCGTGTTTTAAACAGACCTGCTGGTTTTGTGTCTGGTTTGCAATTATTTGACTAGTGATCATCTGCCAAAATAATGTTTGCAAGCATTAAAAGTTGGAGGGTTTTTTAAAGGAGTTGTTTCAAAGAAAACATCTGAGTCACAATGAAACTTCTGTTTTCTGCCCAAATTTTCTTTCTGTGATTTGCAGGGTTCATCGCTGTCTCTCTCACGGTCCAACAGCCGGGAGCACCTGGGAAGTGGCAGTGAATCTGACAACTGGAGGGACCGTAATGGGCTTGGACCCACAGCTCATAATGAATTTGTCTCCTCAATTGGCAGCCCCAAAAGGAAACAAAATAAATCAGGTTAATTATTTCTTAAGATCTGATTTTTTTAAAAAAAAAAAAAAAAAAAAAAAAAATTATGGNTTTTTTTTAAAAAAAAAAAAAAAAAAAATCATGTTGATATCAATGAATATTTGTTTTAATATAAATGTCTCCTGACATCACTAGGGATTTAAATTACCCACACCTGTGAAGTGAAGGTTTTTACAGATTGAAAAGTGAAAGCATGTGTAAGATTGTGTAATATGATATACAAATAACGGTCCAAAAGGAAACTTTAAAGGAAATTCTTTAAATGCAAGACATTCTTGCTGAAAGCTCTCTGCTGTCTTGTTCTGCTCTGTTATCGATGCAAAACCAGCAGACAGGTCTTTCCCGGGCTGTTTATTCACTGGCGAAGTCATAGTCTGTGCCAATATTGAGTTTTAAAGCACGATTCTCTTTATAGTGGTAAAAGAAGATTGTCCACGTGTTTGGCATGGCCTAGGACATGATTTCAAACACTGGTTTCTGTGGATACAGGCTGTAAATTTTGTAGTTACTTTTTTGTTTGTAAGTTTCAAACATTGTTTAAAATTTTAATTTAGTTGAACTCTTTGAAATTTAGTGGGGTTTTTTAACCTTATTCTTTGCCTTATTCTGATACTGAAGAAGTTGAGGCACCACCTTTTAAAGTCTAAAAAAAAAAAATAATATCAGTGTAGTTAGTGCTTCCTTTGTCAGACCTGTAATGCTCACATTGTCAGCGTTGGAGAGTTTACTCTTTCCCAAAATGGAGCTGTGGTTGATAGAAATTCTCCAAAGTCTGCAAATCTGATCCCAAATGCATCTAACAAGTTTGTGCCCAGAAAATATGAGACGTAGCATAGCCTGTTGTGAAAAAATGTGGTTTTCACATCCTGTTGAAGTTCTACAGTGGAGGCTGTAGCAGAAGTCTCTGGGGCCATCTTAATTTTGCTCACCTGGGAGAGTATCCTTTACCTCCTGCAAGCATCCTAGGCCTGCACAGTTACTCTTTCCTGTGTCTCCAACAAGGGAGGAAGCACTCTCTGCAGCCGTGGGATGAGGGGGCTCTCTGGGAGTTACCCTTTTCTTACACAGCTTGAGGAAAAATAATGACGAACTATGCGGTTACATACTATCCGTACATGCGCACAGAGGAAAGGGGTTACACAGCTAAATCAGGTTTCTTGGGTACTTTAGGAACCTCACCCTGGAAACTTGTTAAAATATATACATTTTAGGAACGTGGTTTCAAATTGTCATTTAAAGCTAGAGTATTTCCAGGTTTAGTGTTTTATATAACTATTGCATTTAATTGTTGTCTGTGTTATACTAAAACAATAGCCAGATTGTTTGACTATGGTGTAGCGCTTTTACCACGAATTCCTCCAGCATGGTTTTCTCCCCATCCGGACAGAAAAAGGCTGGTTGCGTTTGTGTGCAACGGTGTTTTCCAAAATATTTACCAGAGAAAAGATGAGAGGGCTTAAGAGGAGGAAAAGCAACAAGGTCTTGCAAATCTTTCCCCTGTATGAGTTCCTGACTTGTATCCAAGTGACAGTTCGCACAATCTGATTTTATTGCTTAAAATATTTAGCCAAATATGTTTTTATAGAGAAGAAATGCTGGAACCTAACGAAAAAGATCAAGTAAGTTTATTTTTGTTTAGTTCTCTCAGACCACTGCAAGGCTTTTTCGCTGAATAATAAAGGTTTAAGTATTTTAACTTAATGATCTAATTGAATACAATGCTGCTATGACAGAAAATAGCGTACTTCTGTGAGGTGACTAAAAGCACCTTTCTTCCCTTCCAGCTGAACACTATCTCAGCAGCAGTAATTACATGGACTGCATTTCCTCGCTGACGGGAAGCAATGGCTGCAACCTGAACAGTTTGTTTAAGGGATCTGATCTGCCTGAGCTGTTCAGCAAACTCGGTTTGGGCAAATACACAGATGTATTCCAACAGCAGGAGGTTAGTGTTCCTTTGAGAGACACCTTCATGTTTGCAGCGTGTTTTCCAGCAGTAGCTGTCCCATCTCGACCAAAGCCACTAAGAAGTCTCACTTTGCAACAGGTTTCTCATGACCTTGATTCTTTCAAAGCTGTCTCGTACCTCTTTCAATTTCCAGATAGTCAACCTGGACGTGAGAACTTTGTCCTGCGTATCTGATTTATTCTTAAGAGTTAAACTAGGATTGTTTTGTGGGGTTTTTTTAATTCGAGGAAGTTTAAACCTTGGCTTGTACTTGTAAGCTAGAACACTAACTAGAATTTAATAGCTTTTGATCAGCTTCACGTATAGACTGCATTCGGGAGTGATGTCTTGTCTTGGCCAAGCCTCTGAGCTTGTCCTGAAGGCATTGTTGTTGTACATAGAAAGTTGTTTGTGCCACAGTGCTGGAGGTGAGTGTATCAGGGAGCAAAACAGGTGTCTGTATGGGTTGTGTCACTAGCTCACGGGGAAGAACCGCAGCCGGACTAGGCATCTTCCTGTGTTCTGGACTCGAATGTCTGCTTCACATCTTTATCAGCAATGAGATCTGCGCCAGGTGCTGGTCTTGATTCGCACCTGCATGTTTTCTCCTGAGAGACCACACTAAGTGGGGGTTTGCGCAGATTGACGTGTCATTAAGGGAACTGTGCGTGTGTTCATGAATCAAAAACACAAGAGGACCTTCTGCTCATGTTGCGTGAGTTGCTCTGGTGGGCCAGTATTTATCTTTAGACTGGCTTCCACAAGAGGAAAACTGCACACCAGGGGCACATTCAGGTGTGTGCTTAACGCTGTTACAGGAGTAGGCACGAGCCAAATCTGTACCTTCTCCTGTGTACTGCGTCACTCGTGTACACACACTCACAGTCATCCCGAGTCCACTGAAGTGTATTGCTGCTGTCTCAGCCTGGGGACAGCTGGATCTGGTGCGTTTCCTGCCAGCATTTTCTTGTCTCTTTCCAACCACGCCACTTAAATGTTGTGAGGGAATCGTATTCCTCTGCAGTAGTGCACAAAAGCGCTTAGGAGCTGGCTGCACCTCAGCTAGTGGAATCTTTCTGGATTGCAAAGCACTGGCAGGTGTGGGATAGACACCAGCATGGGGTTGCGTGCAACCAGTCTGAAAATGGCAAGGTCAATCCTCAATCTGCATGACTAAATCCAGCTGTGGCTCAGTTAATTCTGTGTACAGTTCCTCAGGTTTATCTCCTCTGTACTCGCCTGAATGTTCCGTAATACCCACATTATCCAGTCATTAATCCTTTCCTGGTATCTTAGCTGCTTTCCTGAAGAGGAGAGGTGGCTGTATTGGTTTCTGACATTAAAGACGGCTTTTATTAGACAGGTGGGGTTTTGGTTTGTTTTTTCTGACCTCAGCAGTTGCAGATTAGGGGTGGGATGAGCCAAGCAGTTGGGCCAGAGTGAAAGCGAAATAATTTTCCACTATGTTTCTGTGAATTGTATTGGGAACAAAAAAACCCCCCAGGCAGACGTGGCTGTGCACACTATAGAATGCTGTGAAATATTCAAGTGCTTTATCTCCCTTGTGTCACTGGCAGCTTGGTGATCATCCTCTGCTAACCTACTGCAGTCCAAATCCTGTGCCATATCTACAGACACGTACACCTGGCTATTCCCAGGTACATCGTAGCAATCATTGTTAATACTCAAAATCTCAAGAGTCGACAAATAAACAAGATTAATTCTGTGCTTTTTTAAAGCGTCTTGCTTTTCAGTTTCTCTCTATCTGTCGAAAAGCAGAATAACAAATGGAGTAACTGTGAGGAAACCATTGGAGAGCAATGATTGCTGTTCCCATGCAAAGCATATGTTGGCAGAATAACTGTAAAATGCAGTAAAATGCTATTCTGAACCACATTTGTGGCTTAATACTTGTTTTGCATGGTTTTTCTGTTTCTTTTCACTGTAGATTGATCTGCAGACGTTCCTTACTCTTACTGATCAAGATTTGAAAGAGTTAGGAATTACCACTTTTGGTGCCAGAAGAAAAATGCTGCTTGCAATCTCAGGTAAATAGCACGGATGATCAGTTGTTGATTCTAAGTATTGTTTGTATTCTTCTCTCGCTCGAATTGTGCATTTATAGTTGACAAAGGGTCTTGAAAAGACTGAAAAGAAAGAATCTAGTCCACAGAGGTCAGCCCCTCATCAGAAAGCGCTTAAAGCCAGGCTTTATAAAGCTTTCACATTACCGAGTAAGATTTCAGTTGCATAGTTCTGTGTCCCTTTCTCAAGCTGGAGCTTGGTAGAATGTTTGTTTCACAGCAGATAGTGAACTTTGCTTTATGTCTCAGAACTCTGTGGTTCCTAGAAGCTCTGGGATTACAGGCTCTGCGGAGTCTGAGCGGGGCTACATACTCATCAGAACTGGCGCTTGCAAGCTTTTTGCTCTCTGTCCTCTACTTCATTGATTAGCAGAGCAATCAGCCTACTGGGAAAAATGTCCTGGGCTTGGGGAGCTTGGATTTGCGCTGGGGCTCCTTGGTTGCTTTAATTTATAGTTTTGGGGTTTTGTTTTGTTTTCCCAAGGCTAGTTGTTTCTGCAAAATGTATAGGTTTGAAATGGTGTGTGTAACTCTTATTCGGAATTTTTCCAACCCCCTTTTAATTAAAAAGTTTTCCTATATCCTATGTGTAGAAAGGCAAGGGCCAAATATAATTTCTTACTATGTATTGTAGTATATAAGGCCTAACTAGATTTTTTTCTAATAGTAATAAATAGCATGAGGTGTCATAATCCATAGGAGTGTTCTGTCATTAATGTCTAGTAATGAATCTGTATCAGAGGAAGAGTTTCCTTCATTGTACTGCACTGTAACACTAGATCATTTTTCTCCCAGTTGCATCTCTCCCACCGATGCCATTAGTGAAGGCTTTTTGTTAATTTCAAATGGTGGCATAAAGAGGGTAAAAATGCGATGTACTTAGTTGATAGCAGCTATGAAATTCCCTGTAATCCTTCAGTGATTTGTATCAATCGTGGAGTTTGTTTGCAAGAGTAGAAAAGCAGGGGAAGGAAAAACATTTTAAATTATTGTGTTCGAATAGAAGCATTGCTTTTGGTTTAGAGCAAACATTAAAGGTAACTTCTGATGAGAGATTTGTGTGTGTATGTGTGTGTGTGTGTGTGTGACCTTTACAGAACTGAATAAAAACCGAAGAAAGCTCTTTGACCCGTCAAACATACGTGCCTCGTTCCTGGAAGGTGGAGCTAGTGGAAGACTGCCGCGTCAGTATCATTCGGACATTGCTAGTGTCAGCGGCCGCTGGTAGCAGTACGTTGTGACTCCAAGTCAGCTGTAGAGATGGACATGGCGATCCTGTGGACAGCCTTCACTGCACACCACCCTCTGCACTTTGGGAGTTTGGGTGTCAAGGACCAAAGCATTTTGTCTGCACGATACTGTGCCAAAAAAAACCCAGAGAAAACACACTTTTTTTGTCTGTTGTCTTTCCAAACACCAAATGTGGGTTACGTTTTACTCGTGTAGATTGGACAGAATTTGCAATAATAATAATAATATAGGGTTCTTTGTTTAGTATTTTATTACCTATAACTATAATGTATGCACTGAATTTTTACTTTGTTGAATGAAGGAAGAATGAAGAGCTGGGATGCCAGAGAGCGTAGATTTTGGTTTTATCAAGATGGATTTTTCTGGTACTGCTTAAAATAATTATTGAGGTCTTTCTGCACTTTATGTGTTCTGATTTCTTGTCCTGTGGAAACTTCTCTCTTTCATTTCCATATCATTTTTTTTTTTGTATTGGCACTAATCAAATTTTTTTTCAGGTGTTCTGCATTAAGTCACATCTCACTATAATGGTACTAGAAACTGGTTCTTACGCAGATTCCTCCCTTTTTCTGCCTCCCCGGTAGTTATCTGAAGAGATCGTTCCAAAATCAAGCCACTCAGTAGTGGACCAGTCCTATTACGCTCTTACGAAGCAGTCTGATGCTGCTTGCAGTAATATTCACTCGTTGTAGCAGATGCAATGAAAGACCAAAACGGACCTTGCAATAATAACCCTTTGCAGTCATCATATTTACCTGCTGCCTGTTATGCTAAAACTGTTTTTAATGGTTGTTTCGAAGCAAAGGGCTATTTTTAGTACCCTGCCACTAAAGGACACTTATTTATAAATATCAGACTTTTATTTTTAGATTCTATACACCTACAATACGTAACAGATTAAACTGATCTACTGCAGCCTTATGGTAGAGAATGAAAGGCATTCATCAAACTAGAGCTCTGGGCTGTCGGTTTGACTGAACAGACAACTAATCTAATTTGACAAGACAGCACTGTTGCCATTTAATAAATGACGCATATTACTTACATGACTATGCATGCAGCAATTAAGCGACCTACATAAAATAGGTGTAATAGCATCTGTTTTGTTCGATCTGAATTTTGTAATTGTCAGCTGCAGAAGCGTTTGAAACTCTGGAGATGAACTATTTCTGAAACAAGTTAAGTTCAACAGAAAGAGTCCGTGTTGTAAGTGGCTGGAGCTAACCACGGCATTCTTATACTGTGAAAGTCCAAATCATTTGGCGATGTTATTCGTCTGTCTTTAACGGATGTCTTGTTATGGATTTATGAAGGGTTCCAATATAATGAAGGAATTCATGAAGTGCCTCTTTCTGCAATGCAATATGAAGTTTCCAAGCATGAATTTGTCGAAAAGCGTTCCCATGAGAAATGTTGTGAATTACCTCTACTGTAATGTATTATTTATGTTCCGTGTACAAGCCTTTTGAGATGGACATAAACCACTGTCAAGTGCTCTTAACAGAAGGCATTAGAATAACACTTACAGTAGTTGGTTTTTATGCAAAAAATGGGTGAGAAATAGTTTTGACACTTTCCAGGGATAATTCTTTCTTTAAAGGTGAGAATACAAAAAGATGTATAGAGAAATTTGCACACACAAAGGGAGTTTAAAGAAACTAATACTTGAGGGCATAGATGATCAAGCAATAATACCAAGTCTTGTTGCAGTTAGCAAATAATAAGTGCTCAGTGCTCATTTCAGCCATATCTACTTAATGGTGTGTAGCTGGGTGACTTCCCTTCCAGACCAAGCAGCGCTTAGCTTCCTCTGGCATGAAAATCGTGCTACAGGGCTGAACGGATAAAGCTGCATCTCATACGGACGCTGTTGTTCACATCGAAACCACTGCGTTCAAGTGCCAAAAGGCAGTATCCACGTATCTATGAGGTAGCGTGTGTGCCATGTGGGCAAGAGCAACTGCGTGGAAGCCACAGCTCCTGATTCTAAAGCTGTTTACACTTGTGCTTGCTTCTAAGCACGTAGGTAGTTCCATTCGCTTGGACTACTTACGCGCTTACGGATGAGCGGTAATTTAAACGTTGGTGTTTGCAAGACCAGCGTTTGCAAATCAAATCGTACTCGGTCGTGTTTATTTCGTTAAAAATACTTGATAAAAATTGATATTTAGCCACACGCTGTACAGAATTTTCTGCAGCTCGTTCTTGCTTATTTCGCCTGAACTTCAAGGCGTCAACAAACCTTTACAATCCTAGATTTTTAGTCTTTATTAAGTACATACTGTGGTTTTAGTCGGTACCATACTCAGAAGCTGGTTTTATTACAGTATTAAGTCGATGTGGTCTTTTGCTGAGCAGTGCTTGTATCATCTACACCAAAGTGAAGAATTTCCCATTAACGTTTTTTTCCATAGGGCTTCACACACACACAAAAAAAGAACACACTGGAAGAAAAAGAAATTCTCACTTATTTTGATTCCACAAAGGGAATATGACAGTACAGTGTAACGTATTGTTAGTGTTGTATTATGCACAAATATTTGACTTGCTACATAAAAATGTTAGTTTTAAATCTGTGCCTTAATAGTGACCAGTTATCTGTAAATATAGAGCAGATACAGATTGTATTTTTGTGGGTTGTGTCCTTTTAGTGATTTTTTTAAAAAAATAAAAGATGAAATTGAAACATGAAAAATGGGAATTTTCAAATCTAATCAGTGTTACATAAAATAAATTTATATAACTCCCTTGTATTCTGATTGGTCAATGAAGTATTTTTATATAGACTCCATTCCAGGGATGCTTGCTTGTTAATAAAATATGAAAAGCAGTATTTGACAGAATTGCAACATGTTTCTTTCACATGTTAATGCTCCGTGTACATACAGAGTGCTCGTCTGTCTTTTAAGTGAGTGGGGGTTTTGAGATACTGTCTCCTTAAAAATGAATGTGAAAGGAGTTGAATTATCTCGGGTTTGATTCATAGCAGGTTTTAACAGTTTGACTTAATGTGAGTTTTATTCATTCTTTGGTCTTCCCATTTTAATGACTGTATATGCTTAGGTCTGGTTAGCAGGACCCGGTGGATGTGTTCTCTCGTGATGGTCCTTATACTGACACTTCCAGCATAGAAATGCAAAAAAAACCCCGGCAGGGCTGCTTTATTTGGGATGCTGGCCACGGGACCGGTGCGAATCTAGCAAGAGGCGCAGCTTTCACGCTGGGGTAGTACCGACATAATGTTACATCGGTCTTGTCTGTTTGCTTGACAAGTAGCGGTACAAGTTTAATACTACTTCACTCACTCGGTGCATTCAGGCATTTCATTATTCCGGTCTAATGTATTTTCTTTCTTCAGTATTTTCTACACACAGGTCTCCGCTTAAATTGCGGCATTCCTGGCTCGCTGACCTTTTAAAACTCTGAGCTGTTTTTTCAGAACACCTGCTGAGATTTGGAGGTGTGGGAACAGGTCTGGGAAGGGAGGAGATCATCCGACTCTTCTGCTGAGGACAGCTGAAGGGTATGGTGCCGAGTAGCAGCTCACGAGGCGTGGGTGTAAACTGAGTGGAAGTTGTACAGGCAGGTGGACTTGCAAATTGCACCACGTTTCTGGCGCCTGAGCAGTAGCAGGCTGTAGAGGTCTGAAACGAGGTCGTTTCTCTTGTGGGGCGTTTATTTGGGAATATCGCTTCCAATGAACCACCGTGTGGTTTCAGTCAGCAGAACGAGGAAGATGGTGTGGGGAAGAGGAGGGATGGGGGAGCGTCAGAGATAGATGGCCGCTCTCCTTGTGGTGCGAGCCGTGTTCCCAGCAGCCGGCATCGCACAGCATGAACAGGATTGCTCCCTGAACAAAGAGACTTCACTCTCCGAGTGCTCATCACCTCTCTGCTGCCAGTCAGAAGAACAAAGCATGGCTTCCAGTCTGAAGAAGATGTCTACTAAGAAATGTTGCCGATACATAAGAGAAAATGGATTCTTCAAGCTGTGTGAAGGTTAGAAGTGAGATATCTGCCCTTGCTGTTTGACCCCACTCCAATCAGGTGCTTTATGGAGGAGACTTATTTTTCCAACGTGCTGGAAAACATGGTTACGAAAGGTATATGAACACTCTTGCAGGCTGGTCAGGAAAGGCATGGTAGGCAAGGATCTTCAGAAATGTATACTTGTACCATGAAGTAAGCTAAAAACTATTTGATTCCAGACAAGTCTGGACGCTGCTGGAGCTACCTTTCATCCTTGAAGAACCGGCTTGCTTCATGTCACAGATACCTGAGGAAAAGAAAGGCTTGGCTTTTATTTGGAGTGGCTGCAGAGTTCCCGAGGATTTGAGAAGATGGAAAAACAAACGCGCTTCTAGAAAATGTTGCGATGTGCATGATTGGCGTCTGCAGTCTCTTGGACAGCTTCTCTGAGAGTGGGGAACTGTAAGGACACGCAGGCAGCCCGGGGAAGTGTTCACAGAGTGCTTGGAATGGTCAAAAGATAAATGAGCTCTTACTTCGAATTAGGGGTGGTTGTGAGTGAGGAGTGTGTTGTAACCTGAAAAGCACAAAATGAATTTGTGCTTTTGGTGTAAGATTCCTCTGTTTTTCTTTTGACTGGAGATACTATCTGGGACGCTTTTATATCTGAAAACTAAATCCAGAAATTGCAAGAGGCTTTTTGCAGGTTATGATTTTTCATATTAAGAAAAAATTGAGTTTTGTCATAGTTTCCTGTGCTACAGACGTACAGAAGCTTTTTTAATGTTACTGATTTAAATATTTTACATGATTTCACAAATAAACAAAGCAAACTGTATAAATCAAAGTGTGGTATAACAGTCACATTTGCCAGTCACGAATACTGACGCAGCGATTAAGAGGAGCTAATGGTTTGTTAAGATTCTTTTCTTTCTCTCACCTGGAAGAAAGTGTGCTACTAAAGAACAGACTCATGTTAACAAACTGCTTACTGCAGTAAGGTTTAATGGCAAAGCAACAATAAGGAAAAGCAAAAACTATTGACTTGCAACTTCTCATGAAAAAGCAAGTTTTCAGCCTTGAAGGAAAAAAAGATGTTGCGAACTTTTCAAGTTGTTTATTTTATTTTGCTTTTCAAACAGTCCAGAAAATACTTTTTTTCATTCTTGGAATTATATGTCAGTATATTTACAGTGTATCACTTGTTATTCCTAGCAGTCTTTAGAATATCTTGAGCTGTAATTATGAGAAGTAGTCTATGAAATTCTTTTGACATCGAATTCAACCAGAGTGAGAGTGAATTGTGTTGGGAAATGAAGATACTTGGTTGTGAAGATGCAGCACCTTATGCGCTATTGAAAGCATCATCGAGTGTCAAGTGTCTCGTCTCTTTTAAGGAGTAAGGTTTGGGCAATATTTGCTCCGCTGAGAAATGCAGAACAAGTCCAGATGTTTGGCGAAAGTATGAAGAAAGATGAACGCGTTGTAATGGAAATTGCCTGGTTTGTGCCAAAACTATGTTGCAACTTCACGGAAACCAACAGATGGAAAAAAGCAAAACATAACATGAGAAAAAAGAACCAATTATATAGTGAAGTAAAAATTTGTCACTTCTAACAGTGGCTGATGAATGTTTTAAGAAATAATGCCCCTAGTGTAGTAACTCTGGGACCAGGCGTTGGTATGGATGATGTTACATTTGCAATGATTAAAGTTATCTATGAAGGACAGAAAATTTGAAGAGCCCTGACATGGACATAGCTCTGGGTTGTGGCTCCTGACATTAAAACCATTCATGGAAAACATGATCTTGTGCTGTATATGAACCATATAGAAGTGCACAAGATGTAAGGTTTGGGGGGCGGGGGCAGTATAATGGAAGAAACTTTCAGCAGGCAGTTAACCTTCGCTGTATGTTACATGCAAACGTACTAAGGGAAAAGGAAGATGGAGCCAAGAGTTTTCAAGTAAAGGAGTGCTGAAGCTCAGATACAACAAAATATTCACCATCTTTTCCTCTAGCAGGAGGCTTTCCACCATGCAGCAGGATAATCATGGGTTTCTCAAGAGCAAGCTTCTGTTTTCGTGGCTCAGTGCAAAGCTGCCCATGCACAGTGCTAAAAAGATCCTTGCTCTGAAATAGCTGGAATGTAGCGCTGGATGCTGAGCAATGACAGTGCAGTACTAAAAATGATTCTTCTGGCACAGGAAGATTTTTACCTTTTTTTTATGCAGTTCAGCACCCACAGATCAGTACAAACAAAGCTCACGTGGTAAGGGAGGCTAAATTGCTGACAGATTTGAATCTTGCTTGGAAGCTGGATGGGAGACAACTAGCTAACTAACCCCTGCGGGCCAAGAGATATTTTTGTGCAGCTGTATTAAAATAATCTTTGTCCCAGCAGTGTTTCTCCTTGCACCAAACGGAGACAATAGCCAGCAAGCTGGAATGCTGACGGCATCTGTCACGTAGGAAGGCTCCTCCTGAGCATGCCTCCAGCACTGGTTTATCTTCCATCTTCACTGAAAGTGGTTGCAGATGCTCCACTGTTGACTCCGTGCTTTATTTCCATTGTGCTTTTGGACTCCGAAGGCTAGAAAGGGCCGATTTTTATGTTTTGCATGCAATTTCATGAGCTTTTTGCCTGCACAAGCACAGCATTCACTTTTTCTAGGAGTGATTGAAGTGGAGACTATCCAGAACCGCTGGTGTGGATGGGAGCTTTGTGGGACTTTTTTGAAGGGATTTAAAAGCTCCTGACTGAAGACTGGAAATAACACTTCTGGCACTGCTGCTTTTCCTGGCGGCTGGTGATGTCTGCTCACCTCTCCTAGATCTTGGCTCTCCCATACTTGGCTCTACTTTCTGCTCTTTTCTGGTCAGCACTCGAGTTTCAAACAAATACTATTGAGAAGTTTTGAAGCATTTTAAATTTTCAGGCCGACTCGTGTTTCCTTTGCTTTTTGTGTTGAACTTAACTGTGGCAGTAAAGCTACAGGTGCCCGTGGTCGTCACTGGCCAGCGTGAGGAATGAAACTTCTCAGAAGAGCACAGCAGTACACTGTGATTACAAGAGTAGTTTAGATGAGGGCATAGTTTCTTCAGATGGGCGGTAGTTCATGAAGAATATGTAAAGGAAATGTGCATCTCCTTATTTGGTTCATTTTATATGTATATATATATATATATACACATTCACAGAAGGGAGCATCTGTCCTGTTGCATGAAGAAGTTCTTACAGTTCAAAAATGGTTATGGAAAGTGACTCTCCAGGGCACTTCCTGTAACTAATAATAAACACAGAATTATTCCTAGACAGAAGGATTCTTTAATGTCCACCCGCTTTCTCTTTAGCACTAGTTACTGGAGTACAGCAGCACATTTCTTCCTTGCTTCCCATCCACCTGTAATGTTTCTGCTGAGGCCAGTTCATCCATGTTCTTCAGCTGCATCGTGATATGCGCTTATTCACTGCCCTGGAGCTGCCGCAAAGACACGATTACAAAGCCCCCAAAACAGAATCACTTAATATTTAGTTCCTGCAGCACCATCTTGCTGCGTAAACTTGTCGGGAGGTGCGAGGGAATTTATGGACCAGACAGATGTGTTGGTCTGCTGGAAGCTTCGAAACCCGGTATTTTCAAGTCCTCTTTCTGCTTAACCATTGTGTGATGAATTTGTAAGCTTTGAGATGTTTTACATCTGGTTCTGTTTGTCAGATTCTTCTCAGGAGCTCAGTTGTTCGTGGTTATACCACCCATGATAAAATGGACATTACATCAAATACTGTACGAAAATGTATTGTCTTTTTACGGCTATATGAGAAGTTGAATATTGGAGAGGCTTTGTACCCTTGGTCTATCTTGGACTTAAGTGAAATTTTATAGACATTTTGGAATTTGTGAGTTATATATAAAACCCCAGAATGTTATGGCAAAGGATCACTGGGACTGTCCCTTCCATCTCCCTTCCCAAAACCAGATAATAGTCAGTGTTTCATCTTAAAGCATTTTTTTAATCTGATTGAGATTTTCCAAGCTCCCAAAATTTGGCAGGAGACAAATCAAGTTCTTCATGGTTCCTGAAGGCAAATCATTTTCTGATAAACCTTCTGGGGTGTTTTCATGTGCTATTCACCACGGGAGGTGTGCGGAAACATCAAAAAGATGTTGAAAGCTTTCTTGCTTGACCTTTAACTCTTCACCACATCAGCCTTTCCTTTTGCTTGGATCTAGTAAATTGTTCTGCGTTTAAATACGGAAAAGAAGTCCGTGGTAGAGCAACAAATCTTTCCTCTGTGTGTGCAGTGATTTTGCCTGTTTTCTGAAAACAAGTTCTCTGGACTTGTCGACCTGGTAATATGTTGTCAGAAATGTCTAGTTGCCACATGGTCACCTAGTCAGAGACGAGAAACTTGAGCTCCATGATGAACACGGCCTTAATTTGTGTACCCAAGGGAGTCAATTTATGCCCGTGTTTCATGCTCAAGCGTGAAAAGGCAGAACTCCAAGATAGTGTAAATTTTCTGGTCTTCCTTTTCCCCTCAAAGCTGTCGCTTGCTAAGCTGCCTCTGTTCTAAGTAGAGTTCTTTCAGTTCCTGTTAAATGAAGTGGACTGCCCCCTGTTAGGTCAAAACAACATTTGTCAAAACAAATGTTACAGTCTATCTCCTGGCAGCAACTCAAGTTGGCATAAAAGTGACTTTTATCCATGGGGACGCATAACTGAGACTAATAGTGGCAAGTGCCTGCTTAATGGTTTATTTTCCTTTTGCAGCGCGCACAACTTTCACTGTGTAACATCCTAATGAAGAACTCTTCCAGCATGATTTCCTTCTTATTTACAAGGTACAATGCTGCCACATTATAAACAAAGTGAGGAGGTGATTAACGTGGAGGGCTACTAGGGAAACTGTGGATGAAACTCTCCACATTTGACTTTGGATGGAGTGGCCGCAACAGCTCTTGAAGGAATAGAAAATGCTGCAAACCTTTGCTTTTGTCTTTGCTTGTTAGGTGGAGTGATAATGGTCAGGGATTGAAACCAGCTGTGCAGTGTGCTGTGCATTTTCAGGAGCTTCATCTTAAGTGAAAATGGGCAAAAGGTGCGTGTACTCAGAAGTGTGATGCACCTTTTAAGAAACGTCACTCGGTCACTGCTCTGAAGAGAGAGATAATGCTTCATGAATGGTTTTAGTATCTCACCATTGAACAGTGAGCCTAGTTTTGATAAATCTGGATTCATGCAATCCCCCATCCTTTTCATTTTCAATGATTTGCCAGTCTTTAGCAGGTGTTTGAATGGGCAGTTTCCCTTTAAAGTGAAAAGTCAAACATGACTTTAAATCTAAATAAAGTCAGAGTCTATTTCCAACTGCTTCTTAACATATGCCATGTAAAGTAAATGAAATCATCCTTCACATTTCCACAAGGCAAGGTTGCAATCGAATCATGCTTTGATTTTTGTCTCTGCAAGTTAAATTAATAGAGTGCCACATCTATTTTACCTCTATTTGTGGGGGCCAGGGCAGAGGCTGGCTGCTCCAAGCAGTGCCTGGGGAGCAGGCAACAGAGCCGTGATGAGGGTCGGAGCCCCAGAGCACCTGCCTGCGTGAGCAGAGGCAAAAACAAGTTTGTTTTGTTTTGTGTTGTTTGTTTTGTTTTGTCTTCAGAAGGCTTTCAGCCAGCTCTGAGCGCTGCTTTGCTGTTTAGTTGGTTAGGTGCTGGAGGATCTCGCCCTCCAGCATCACCAGGGAGCCCCTGGTTGCCTAATTTACTTCTCCTCTCACCAATTGCCCTTTTCAGTGCTTCCAAATAACCCGCCCGAGTCCCAGTCCCACGCTGGGGATCTCACGGGACACTGCTATGTAGTCTAGTTGAGGATATCCCTGCTCCCTGCAGGGCCGTTAGACCAGATAACCTTTGGAGGTCCCTTCCAACCCAAACCATCCTATGTAGAGGGTTTATGAATTTAGTTGGTACAACATGGCCAAACTGTACCCAGAAGCTCCGTGGGGTCAGGGGCCAGACCCCCCCACCAGCTGCGCCCTCACTCCCCTCTCAGCTGAGTAGAAGGGAAAATAAGGCGACAAAGCTCACGGGTGGAGATAAGGACCGGGCCTCCCCTCAGCTGGAACAGACCCAACTCAGTCAAAATTCGTTTCTTGACAATTAAAATAGGGGTTTGGATGCTGAGAAGCGACGACAAATCAAGCCCCGCCACCCCTTTTCCCCGCCTCAGGCTCCCTCAGGCCTCCTCCGCCTCCCGCTGCTCTGGGGGCATTTTCCCGCCTCTGGGCCCTCAGGGGCTCCGAGGGGCGGCTGGAACTTGCTAGAACCTTCCGTGTCCCCCCCAAGGCAGCCCCTGCCCCTCTTCAGAC
>WEIS01028150.1:275-13757 GCA_013389965.1 Todus mexicanus
ATGGTATCAGATGTTTGTTTCATTTCTGATTGCAGTCTCCTTTAAGTCAATAGGTAGGTAACTGGAGCTTTTTCCCAGGAGTGACAAAGGGGTGTCAAGCTTTTACCTTTATATTATTAGCTTTTCAGGATTAGGGGTTTTTCCACTCCTCCTGTGAAAGTATTCCGTGTAAGAAACAAACTTTAAAAATGCCATGAGCCTGAGGACAGAAACAAGCACAAACCTGGCTGCCCATTTCAGCTACTGTGGTGCCCATGGTAGTGAGAGGCTCTGATGTGATTTGGGCAGGGGAAGAAATTAGATTTGCTACAGTGTTGTTTTTAGCATGAAGTGACAGGTTTGATCAATGTGCTGAGCTTCAGTGTACCCTATTAGATATTCATTGGCTCTGACCATGATGCTCTCACACATATTTGTGTGCCACACAAAATTTAAAGGCAGGGACCTTTCTTAGGAAATAACACCATCATAGATGCAAGGTGTTCCTTGCTTTGAGAGTGGGTCTTAGAGGCTGGCTCTAAGAGCTTTTTATTTCTTTTTGTTTTTTATTGCTCATCTGTATTAAGCATGAACATTTAATTAGTCTTCTGTGTGTGTGTTTTGCAAACATATAGATAATGTACGTCTACTGTATGTATTCTCTGAGTCTACTATAGCTGTCTTCATCTGCTGTATATATTCAGTCATCTGTATTTTCCAGAGTCAATATTTTGTTATCTCTTGGAAGCTGGCATTAGACTGATACAGAATAAAGGAAGTGTAGTAATTCAGTATAATCATGTTTTGACAATTGAAAGACAACAAGTAAAATTTAACTCTGTTAAAATTAGGTGCCCAGATAAAGATATTTCTGTCCTGAACTGCAAAAGAGATGGTCACCTGCAGTTCCCATGGTAACTAAGTGCAGGTGTTCAGAATGGTCAGAAAATCAGGTCAGCAGAGTCTCAATTTGGACACCAAAAGCCATTGTGAAAATTTGACCTACATACCAGTAAACATGGTTGCATAACCCTCCCTCAAGCTGGGAAGCAGCAACAAAGGCAGATGAATGCATGTAACCACAGCTTGTTGGTAGCTCTTGTCTGAAGAGAATGCTGATCAGGAATCACATGCCATGTGATCCCATCCAAAGTTAATCTGTGGTGACTCTGTTAACACTATTCTATGAACAATTAGCTTCATGACCAAAAATCCAAATATATTAGTTTTGTTTTGATTCCTATTGTGGAGTAATTCCTAGATAGTAGACATATATGTATAACAGAATAGACATTAACAATCTTTAATAGATTAAAGATAATGAAACTTCAGCAACTCATCAATTAAAAGGAAAGATGAAAAAATACCTAGTGTTTCCTTGCTCAGTAATCTGGAAAGTAGTCAGAGTGATAGGAATGAAATTTAGGATAATCATGATTTGTATAGCTCTGTAGTAGCTACGGTGACGTAAACACCAAGTACACTTTGCTTTTCTAAGGTTACTGCTGCATCTCTGAAAATAATTTTTGTGAACTAAAACAAGGGAGAAGCAGCTTTGAAATAGACCAGGACAAAATTGAAAATTTCTGCCAAGGTGAAACCAGAAGTTTTGGGTTTGTGAGGGATTTTTATGTTGAGTATTTAGATTAAATGGTTGAAAATCTCATAAAGAAATATTAGAACATAAATATTGACTTGAAATGTTTTGCTTTCCTTGTGTTTTCTTCCATCTAAAATTACCTATTTTTAGCAAATAAGCTATTCCTCTGGAAAATGCTATGCATTTGAAATGTTAAAATGGAAATGAAGAAAGGTTGAGGGACTTACAACTGTCACATATTCGTCGTCCTAAACCATGATGACAGGTTGTAGATGTATTACTTAGTAACATTTAAAATTGTACCTTTTGTCTTTTTTTCATGATATGCTTTTTCTAGATACCAAGTCCTGATGAGGGGTTTGAAGGAAAATCTCTATATGAGAGCTGGTATAAAAAAAATCCATCAAGAGAATATAAAGAGGTCCCCAGGTCAGTGACAAAAGAAAATAAACAATATACCAGAAGTTGTTATATCTTGTAGAGTGTGGGTTTTCAAGAAATACCTATGTGAAAAACTGAGTGCCTAAAGGAAACAGTATAAATCTGGTGTAAATTTCAGAGTTTTGTTGATTGCAGCTGATACAGTATTGTACAACAGTTTTGTGAACTTGCCTTTGTGGCATGAATAGGAAGCTTTATCTATGAAAAGTACAGTGTTTGTGTAGTTTATAGAGATTTAGACGAATAAGAATAGTATGCACAGGTCAGCGGCAGGCACACAAAGTACTAATAGAGCAGCTTTCCCTTACTTCTGCTTCCAGTCTCCTGGAAGGCCTCTGAGTTTGGGTGGCTGGAGAGCACATCAGGCAGAATTGTAGAACACTGTTCTTCAAATTTACTAGGGAAAGACACTGTAGTGACTGCAGCTGTAGAATAAACAGTTGCCACAGTACTTGGAAGCAAACTAAAATTGTAATCTAGGTATTGTCACTCAAGGTATTTTCCTCTTTCTTGTTAAAAGAATAAATAAACTGGGTTCTGGCAATGACTTTGAAGTCTTTTTCCAACGTCTTGGCATTGCTTCAGGCAGAGCACGTTACAGTAAAAATTGGGTAAGTCTGTGTCTTTGTAATTTTGTCTCTCCTGTAACTGAATAGTATCATCTGTAATTGAGCCATTTAGACTGCCAGGTCTTTGGACTAGTTCAGTTAATGTGTCAGAACAGAGTCCCGGTTCATTACTAGAACTCTGTGTGCAGCACAAATGCTTAATAAACAGGAATGGTCAACTTGGTGTCAGCCAGACCAAAGGATCTTTGCTTAGGGTAGATGGATGTGCTCAAAATCACGGCTGATGAAGGCTTATGATGACTTTTGAATGATATGTAATAACTTACAAAGCTTTGAATTCAAAATAGTTCATATTTTATGGAAAATATAGATTTGCTTTTGGAACATACTCTGAGATGAGACTAATTGAAAAATGTTTCAAGGAGCAACCTATACCATGTGGTCTTTTCCTCTGACAAAGACACAAACAGAAACGACTGTTGAGATACAAGCAGTAAGAGGAAGGGAAATCTCACCTTAATTTAGGTAACTAAAACTTATGTGTCTGTTCTTAGCTACCTTCATTAGGCTGTGTACATGATCAGCAGAGACAGGTATCTCATCTCATTATATGTTGATGTCTAAGAGAGACACTACTGAGCAGTTCTTCTCACCCAGCTGTCTATAGTGGCTACATAGGATTAGGGTGACCTGAACACTTAACTTTACAGTGCCTGCAAAGCTGAAGTGTCCATGGCTGAATGACGGTTTTGTTTGGATTTGTTTGTTTCAGAATGTGGAAAAATATAGCAGCTATCCCGTTTACCACAGTGTCTATGAAACCTATGAAATTGTGGAGAGGTTTTATGATCCCACTTTCAAGAATCATCTGACGGTAGCTCAGGTACGGGGAGGGCTGGTGTTTGAACTGGCCAACTCCGTTGTGCTGCCTTTTGACTGTAGAGATTACGCATCAGCGGTGAGCAATTATGCTGACATCATCTATAATTTGGCAAGGAATCATGAAGAGGAACTGGCAACATACAATGTATCTTTTGGTACGTACAATCTTTTATTGCTTCCTCCTCTCTTAATGCTTACAGTGCCTTATCTTAATGTGTCTTAGTTATGACCTGGTATTTACTTTGTGCTGTATGCACAGTAAATAAAAGAAGAGTCACACCTTCAATAATTTGAAATCTGAATATTTTACCACTAGTATGCCTGTGTAGAGACTATGCCGCTCCTAAGTAGAGCTAACACTTGAAAGTCAAAAGTTCTTTGACCTGTGCATGGTTTACTGATGTTGGCACAAGCTGTTTTTGTCTTGGTTCCTAAAAAAAAATCTTACTGCTTGGCAGCTTATGATGTTTGATAATTCTCTGTGCAACACTAATCATAGGATCACAGGATAATTCAGGTTAGAAGGAACCTTAGGCAGTCTCTAGGTCAACCTTCCCAAGGCAGGGTCAGCTTTGAGGTCAGAACAGGTTGCTCAGAGCTTTATCCCCTCTGATCTTGAAAAACAAGGACAGAGACTACAAAACCTCTCTGGACCACAATGCTTGACTGTCCTCAGGGTAAAAACTTTCTCCTTATACCCAGTCAAAACTCCTCTTGTCTCGGTTTATGGGCACATGATGGCATGTGCAAGCACCATGGTAAGTTTGCCGCAGGGCTTGGTCAGGCAGGATTGGTTCATCCCTGTGCTACAACAGGGATCTTGTGCTGGCACATTGTCACAGAGGCACCCACAAAGCAAGCAACAGCTGCTGTGAAAATGGGGTTTATTACCAGGCACTCATTGAAGACAAAAAAAAATACAAGTTCAGATGCCAGTTGGGAATAACACTACTACGCATACTTAACTAACTTAACCAAACCTTAAGAAAGATAACCCAAAATGGACATACATTCACTCGTAAAACGAGGAACCCTCCCATATCAGGATGCCCACTGAAAACCACTCACTCAAGGTGTGTGGGGGAGGTGGGGGTGGTGAAGCTCACTCAATCCATTTACTTGGGCTCCGTGGAAGTAACCTTGGGTGGGGCTGCCCAAGGGGAGGGTCCGACTGCCAAGCCTGCTGCTCTGCAAAGAACTGACCACCTTGAACCAACTTACAGGTTCTCAGGCAGGACCCCATTTATACCCCAGTTGAGGCTGCCCTGTGGTCATACTAATTAGCTGAACCCAGACAAAATGGAGACAAGCCCTGGACCTCAAGCCTGTTTTGCAGACCCCAAGGTGGTAGTTAAGCACTGCGAGGTGCAACTTGCTCCAGCTGAGCTCTTTGCACACTCCAGGGGGTCTGTGTTTTGTCTTTTTGGGGTCGCTGCACCTGCCACGCATATGAAATTTTATTTCATGTTAGAGGGATTCACAATTTGCCTCCTGCCTGAGAAGCCTTTATTGTTTTTTTGACAACAGTATTAATTAACCAGTTTAGGACTTGGCTGCTAGTGACTAATATCAGGTACGTGTACGTGTGCACACACACATGTGCACACACACATGCACTCAGACTTTCTCAAAACCCTATATGTGTGGAGGAATATACCAAGAAAACACAGGTTGTTGGGATGTATGAAATCCCGGACCTACCTGAACAGTCTAGTTCTGGCAATCTGTGCTCTAGTTTCACATTCTTCAAGTAGTAAATAGTAAACAATATTCGCAAAAATGCTGATTTCTTTTGTCTCCAAGGCAGGTTTTCACACAGAGTTACATAGTTTTTAATGTAAGTATATGGGTCATCTGGTTTTCACTCAGTGAGAATTGACAGATCATGATCACAGTGCAAGAGAAAGCTTTAATCTGAAGAATTTGATTTGTTAAATGATTCGTTCAGAATTTGAGGTTTAATACTTCCCTTTTGCTCCCTTCAGATGCTCTCTTTTCAGCTGTGAAGAATTTTACAGAAATTGCTGCTAGCTTTCATGAAAGACTTCAACAAATAGATATAAATAAGTAAGTTTAACTCTTAATTTTTCTTCCAGTCAAATACTCCACATAGTCCTCTGGGCTTAGAGGGCATAGTCTTCACTTGCATTTAATCCCCTGAATAACCTTGGTGACAAATGTCTGTCAGTCACTTGTTTCATCAGAAGTCCTTATACACTCTTGTCTTTAAGGATCCAGTCCTCTAGGAAACAGAAGTATAGAAATGTTGAATTAGTGGACATCAGGGACACTGCAGAGCCTAGGAATCTAGCCATGTTAGCTTCTGAAAATCCCCAAGCCAGTTACTGTCAGTTCTTGAATGGGTTTTAGTTGAGAAACAGGGCCAGAATGCTACATGGATGTGACTAGAATACTGGTTAGCTTGAGCAGAACCAGCGCAGGTGTGTAAATCCCTTTAAATAGAGAGAGGTCCTAAGATTTTATTACTGCATTATCATTAAAAGACAAATGTTGACTCGTGGTCATTGTTTGCCAGCAGTTTAATTTTCAAAATACTGTACCACTTAATTGAAAAAAAAACCCCAAAAAGTAGCTGTACCATGACTGTAGTTGTGGCAAGCTTTTTGATGAGTGTTAAAAAAATTATATACACCACCAATGCCAAGAGACCTATTCGTTGTAGGCCATGTCCAGAATGAGAAGCTTATCTTCTTTTTATATGTACATATGTGTATGTTGCATTTCTTGGAAGAGTCTCATCTAGCCATATGCTTACCCTTGTGGAAGACTAAGTGAGAATAAAAGCCATCTTTTTTATGGCAGCAACTTTCAAGATAAATGACTTAACAATAATTTCTTATGTAAAATATGACATTTATGACATTTGACGTCTGTGACATTTTCATTGATGCATGGCCTAAATCTAAGCATTAATTCAACCAATCAGTTTTAGTTTCTATTTATACCAATGTAAAGTGGAAACAATTTCATTGATGGTAGTAGGGTTGCTCTAGGCTTGCTGTGATATAAATTTAACCATTTTTAAACTGGTGAATGCCTTTGAAGCTCTGCTATAAGCTGCTTTGGATGTAAACTACCATATCCACATATATTCAATATAATCTTTTTCACAGTTATTTTATTTGTTAAGCATCAGTAGTATGCTCTGTTCAAAGCACACAGATACAGATGGTCTCTGCACTAGGGAATTTACTGTCTGCCATCAGAAAAACACAGTTCTTGGATGATTCAAGAGATGATTCTATCGCAAGGTTCCTGTTTCTTAGATATTATCATTTTACATAAAAATAAATGTGATTTTATTGAAGTGATTTGCAGATGACTGGCTCTGTGGGCTATAGGGTCCTTAAAAAGTGGTGTACAAAAGAAGAGAATTGTCTGCTGAAGCATCCTAATGAAAAAGAGATAAAGGAATAAGATGCAACATGTGGGAAAATGCCCGAAAGTCTCTGTCTTCTTTAACACTATTCCCTGACCTTTAAAGACAGCTTTAGGAGACTTTCACGTTGTTAACCAGATTGTCTCGCAGCATAATTCTGTTGTGCAGGTTAGCTGTCACGGGCTGTCATGTAGATTACACTTTAAATTCAACAGCTTGGCTCTACTGTTCTTCAAAATCAAGAGCAGTGTACATTGGGGCACGGCGTGACAGTGGCCCAAAAGTTCTGTAGTTGAAACATATTTCTTTGTTTTCTTTTTAGCCTCCTTGCTGTCAGGTCACTAAATGATCAGCTCATGTTTCTAGAAAGGGCTTTCATCGATCCTCTTGGATTACCTGGCAGGCCATTCTATAGGTAAGAAAAGCTTATTTTTCACTTTCTGCCTGCCAGTACCCTATGAAAATTCCTTTAAGATTTTACAGGTCTGTAAATGCAATTGCAGTGATTTTATTAAACATGGTAAAAGTAGATTAAACAGGACAAATAAGATTGAAAAGGGAAAATAATATTAGGGAAAACTTCAGTGAGATGCACTATACAAAACGAGGAATAGTCTTGTTGGAAGGCACTTCAGATCAGTAAACCTATTTCCACTGCTTTTCATGGGCTTCTAAACAGATCTAAAAGCTTAGCCCTGGACTCATTTTAAGTCATTTCAGTTGAAAAAAATCTATAGGAAGTTACTATGATTTGAATGTGAAATAGGATATAATTGAAGTATCTACAATTGAATTGATTACAGCAGAACAGTCATACTAGCAAATACAGTGTAGAGGGCAGTACTTGGAACAGCGAAGTGAATTCAGCAGTTCCCTCATCCGGTTTGAAAAGCAAATCTTGTTTGAGAGAACGAGTAGTCAAGTCTAGCTTTTTGTTCCTTCTACCAGTCTACATAATTCAGAACAGTAATCCTTCCATTTAAAAGTTATCTGTAGAAAGATAACTTAAGATCTGCCATCATTTTATCTCTCATAGCTTCTATGAATCTATTGAGAACAGTCTCTTGTTAAAGCATCAGCTTTCCTACCTCAAAGTATGCCTGTATCTGTTGGAGATTGTAGATACATCTGTGAGAAAAGAAGATGGCTCTTTTTTTTATCTTTCCATTTCATCTGAAGTGAGGGAAAAGAATATACTTTAGTCAGCTTTATCTCAAGTCTTCTTAGCTAAAAAGTTTTGGAATTTGCATGCAATAATGTAGTTCATGTACTTTCCTTGCTTCATCGATTATAGGCACTATTGCTGCAATAATCTTACTACATTTTCAGTGTAAAGAACTTACGTGATATAGAAACAGATTAGTTTTATTCAGAAAATATTACGGTTCATTTTCCTAATGCAGAATATTGTGGGTTTTTATCCCTCAACTTCCCTACAGACATGTTATCTTTGCTCCAAGCAGTCATAACAAGTATGCAGGAGAATCGTTCCCAGGGATCTATGATGCCTTGTTTGACATCAAAAGCAAAGCTGATCAACGTGAAGCCTGGGAAGAAGTTAAGAGACAGATTTNGATCCACATGAAGCCTGGGAAGAAGTTAAGAGGCAGATTTCCATTGCAGCCTTCACTGTGCAGGCAGCAGCAGAAACACTGAAAGAAGTGGCATAAATATCAACAGCTTAATCGTAAATGAAGACTATATATGAAAGTTTGCAGAAGCCTTAAAAATGGAGCATTTACAAAGAACACAAAATCTAAAATATCTTGGGTTTTGCATATAATATATTCAAGTGGATTGCATTTAACAATATTAACAAGGTAATGTACTCCATTTAGAGAGCTCAGGCTTCAGATAACTTCTAAAGTGAGAATGAAAACATTATCAGATTTCATATTTTAAGAATTTCTAACCACTGGATTTATTTCCAGAGCTTTGAATTTTTCTAGCTTGATTGTTATAGCACTACCCACAGTGCATTAGGAAATGATAAGTCATTTCATGTTTCTATCAGTTTCTAATTTTTTTGTTGAGTTTTCATTATTTCCCTTGGAGTTGCAAAATTATACTTTTGTCTTTTTACACAAAGATGGGAAGATGCAAAAACTATGATATACTGTGTGAGGCATGTATAATGGTCATAACAAGTTTTGAGCAGCCATCCCAGAATACTCATCCATGACGTTCTCCTCTTCACATGCTGAGTCTTGCAGCTGTTTGCAAATAAAGTTAAGCAAGAAGCCTTCTAGTCATCAGAGTAAAAAGAAGGCAATACACGTTGTCAGACAGAATCACAGAATGTTAGGGATTGGAAGGGACCTCAGAAGATCATCTAGTCCAATCACCCCGCTGGAGCAGGATCACCCAGATCAAGTTGCACAGGAACTTGTCCAGGCGACTTTTAAAAGTCTCCAGAGAAGGAGACTCCACAACCCCCCTGGGCAGCCTGTGCCAGGGCTCTGTCATCCTCTCTGGAAAGAAGTTTTTTCTCATATTTATGTGGAACCTCCTGTGTTCTATCTTACACCCGTTGCCCCTTGCCCTATCATTGAGTGCCATCAAGAAGAGTCTGGCTCCATCCTCCCAACCCTCGCCCTTTACATATTTATGACGATTAATGAGGTCACTCCTCCTTTTCTCCAAGCTAAAGAGCCCCAGCTCCCTCAGCCTTTCCCCATAAGGGAGTTGTTCCACTCCCTTAATCAACGTATAATCATCTCACAAAACACGTCTTTTGAGATGAAGACCTACTTCTATTTTTCTACACAAAATCTATCCCTCCTGTGCCTTCTCCATATCAATGTATTTTTAGTAGGAAGACAATTAGAAGCAAAGGAAATTTGTTATGTCCTTAGTTTCAAAGGATACCAAGTTATTACCATCTTTGTAGTCTGTATTTCTGATTTTGGTGTGCAGCTTAGTCTTATGACAAATTGCTCAAAGGACTACAATGGGACAACTGAGATTAGACTCAAAAAATCAAGTGCCTTCATCTGACACTCTGCCACTGAAGGATTACTAAGCTCTTGCAGCAGATATTTTGCGTGATTTGATCTGCAATTTTAGCTGAGGCCTCCACCGTGCCTTAGAGTGTTGTCTAATGATCTGATGATTTTCAGTGTCATAGTAGGTTTTTTGTTTTCCATAAGATGAAAATGAGTCCTTGCTTTCATGAAACCAGCAATGTCAATGCTGCTTTGACTGGAAAGTCTGTTGACTTGGCAGCATAATTCCTAAATTCAGATGCTGTTGACACAGATTTTACTTCTAGTGTTGGTTTAGTTGAGACAGACCAATAACTGGTAGTCAAGATCTCCCACACTTAACCTACGCTCATCTCTGCTTGTACAAGCAGTTTGAAGTGTGCTGCTGGACTACAGACCATACCGTGGTGGGGCAGAGCAGCCAAGTCTTGCAGCTGGGAGTCCGAGTAAATTGTATTCTTCCACTTGGTGAACAGCAGCTCCCCAGGACAGAGGATTGTAATGAATGGAAGAGTATAATACAAACACAGGATCACAGGGTCGGAAGAGAACTCTGGAGGTCTCCAGTCGAAACTTGTGCTCAAAGCTGGATGAGCTCCAAGGTTGAACCAGGTTGCATAGAATTTTATTGAGCCCACACTTAAAAATCTCCAACGGTGGAGACCACATAACCTCTCTGTGCCACATATTCCAGTGCTTCACGGCCCTCCCTCATGGTGGAAAAGCTTGAAAGTCAAAACTTCTTGTTTCAATTTATACTTATTTCTCATCCTCCTGTCATGCAGCACTGGAGAGGCTGATTCTATCTTCTTGAGAAACTTCTTGCACATGCTGGAAGATATCATTTAGTTTATGTTCAATGGACAGTCCTTTACTCTCTCTGCCTCACTGAGTACACTCCTTTTGTGGAAGAAAGGGTCAAAGTTTGCAAGTTGAACTTGTCAGCTGCCAGCAATGTAAACTCTATTTTAGCTGGAATCTCATAAAGGACTCCTGAAGTTCAAGATAAGACACTCGTCTCAAAGCACCAAAACCTACTATCCTTTTAATCTGGAAGTCAGATAGACTTCAGAGGCTGTGAGAGAGTTCTGGGGCTACTGATCTGAAATTGTGGTTGATCATTCCCCTGTTGCTGTTTTTCCTACAAGAGCTTTCCCACAATCCAGGGCCCTTTGATCTTGCAGGCAGCAAGTTCAACCTTTAGTCAAACAGCAGGTCCAGCAGCACAACAGCAGCGCATCTCTGGCTGCAGATATTAACCTTCGGGGCCCCATTGGTGAGCAGCTACAACATAGTATTTACAAGCCCTGGCACCTTTAATCAGTTTTGTCACCTGATCTGAGAAAATAAATGTCTTTTCCTAGTAATCGCTTCATGTCTCTTCTCTTGCATAATTTTTGTGACTACATAGGACTGGTTTTATCTCCCATCAGCCTCAAGTCTTAACTTTGAACAAAGTTAGACTAAAGTGGGTATTTTCAATATTGAATACCCAACTATTATTAGAGAAGCAATATTAGCAGTATCTTGCACTGGTTATTACCTTAGCTCTAGCAGGAAAAATCCCATGTAAAAGAATGAAGTGGCTGATCGATAGATGTGATTTTGATTCGGTCAGGAAGTGACTCGAAGAGAGATGAGTCTTACAGGATACTGATTTGTCGTAGCACCTCCGAGCTCTCTCCTGGGCTGCTAAGCGAGATGCTCAGTAACAGCTAACAGTGAGATGAGGTTTCGTGTGAAGCAGCTTCTTCCACCACCTCACAGATGTAGCTTTGCATTCCAGGCATGCTTATATCTAGCTTCTTGTCCACCAGAACCCCCAAGTCCTCTTCCACAGGGCATATAACAAGGATCATAAGGAAAGGCCCAAAAGGTTTCTCAAAACCTGCACACAAGCCAGAAGAACCATCCAATGGGTTCATAAATCAGAAACTTTATTTGAGTTCAGTTTCAGACTGTATAGGAGCCCCACTGATGTCTCAAACCTTGTGTGGTGCTATGATACATTGCGACCGAAGTGAGCTTGAGCTCCCCCGCTCAAGCCGAGGGTCATTCCTTGCGAGGATACACAAGATAAGGGAGTTGACTACAGATAGATATTAAGTTCTATGTAGCCTGCACAGTGTCCCTTCCCAAGTTAATTTCTTTGTTGCTCAACCATGACTTCTGCAAATGCTCTGAGGAACTGGCTGTGTGCCTCACCAGAGCATCATCCATNTTCTTGGTTCAAATAAATTAACAACTTGCTTAGTCATTTGGTGTCAATTCACCTTAATTTACTCCAAGGGAATTTTGAATCTCCCACGATTCTCCACGCTACCCACAGTAGCTCGGAAATCTGGTTGTGACAGACAGAAAAGGTGCGTGCTACAGAGCTCCCCTTGTTCATGGCTGTGTGGAGCTTCCGGCTGTCTGTGAGGCCATGGTGCAGTGAAGAATGGTGCTGTGTGGTCTTCCTTGTCCTCGGGTCAAGGGCTTTGCAGAAAGCTGCAGAAATCTCTCGCTGTGAGTGGCTGAGGAGGGAGGGGACAGGAGTGTGCTAGTTGTGTCCCTGTCTGGGCCTGGGGCTATGACAAATAGGACAATATGTACAAACAAGTGGAGCAGCCACCCTCAGTCACTATGGGCAGCCCATGCCCAGGGCTCTCCCAGCTTCAGGCTGAGGCTGTCAATCTCACATTTCCTCAGCAGCCTGGAGATATCTGACCTGAGGTGACCATGTCACCAACCCCACCACCAGCCTGCTGCCCACTGTGACATGGCCATTACATTGCTGAGGCTGGTGCCAGGAACAGGTAGCTCAAAAATGGCACTAGTCAGGTATTATTTTGATTCCCTGTCTTTCTGTCAATATCCTTGTACAAAGCTGCAAAACTTTCTGGCTGAGTGGCTGAGGACAGGCGTGCACCATCTAGTCTGGTCACATCCCCTTTGGATTCTCTGGCCCTAGAAGGCAAAGGAAGATCAGCCACTATATGGAACCCCATCATCCCTGCCTTTGGCCAAGCCATCCCCTTCCCTGCTCTCTACTCTGTCCTCTCGCCTCAGTCTTTTCTCGCCCACCAGCTCACCTTCAGCCTAGATGGGCTCACCATGCAGCACTTTGTATACCCTCCCTTGGCTGGCCATGTCACCAACCCCCTGTGGGAGTAGCAACTGTTGCTCCTGTTTGTGTGGGTCCTCTTACCTGGGGCTGTGGTCACATCACAGCCCCTCATCACCTCCAGCCCATCCCACCCTCCCTTGGCCTCCTCCTTGCTGTCAGAGCTGGGATAGGGGCAGGTGGAGCCCAGCATGAGGATGTAGACAAATAGATTTATATCTGAACACTGAGGAGCAATTCAGGTGTTTAACACACTGACCTAGTGCCACTTTGGCTCCTGAAAGCCTCATGTCCTATGAATAGCCATGAAATTGGAAGAATATCAGACATGGGAGAAATGCATACCCAGGTGGGGTACACTAAGCACCTGAAATTGCTCTGAATACTTATTTTAATTCCAGCTGTAGTGCCTGGAACTCCACTGGCTCCATCTATGGACAGGAGTCTATGTGGGAAAAGATGTTGTTTCAATTATTGTGTTAAGTTTCTCTCTACTCAATTTTAATTTGCAATAAATTAAA
>WEIS01028152.1:5301-16582 GCA_013389965.1 Todus mexicanus
ATGGATGGATGGATGGATGGATGGATGGATGGATGCCTTCCACGCTGTTGTGCTGATAATCTCCGGCTTTACAGCTCCCAGATAAAATATTTATTTACTAAAGAACGCGTAAACATCGCGGCAAATACATTAGGGCACTTCGGCTGCGGGGCTTATGATTATTTCAGAACTTAAAAGAGCTGCTACGCGGCTGCTGTCAGCGGGGACGGAGGGTGTATTTTCCCCCGCGAAGCAGGCACGGGTGGGAAGGGGGGGGGGCGTTGCGCGGGCGGGAGGGGGGTCGCTGAGAGGAGCTGGGGGTAGGGGGCGCAGAGGGGCTGCGCGCCCCCAAAGGGGAGGCAAATCCCGGAGGTGAGCCGAGGGCAGCGGCCGCCCAGCCCGGCGCCCCCCTTGCAGCCGCTCCTGGAAGCCCCCAGCACCTGGTCCCCTCCCTGACACACAAAGGCGGGGGACATGCGCGCAGTATTGGGAAAATCGCAGGGGGGTTGATTTCTTTTCCAGCCGTAGTCAAAAAAAAAAAAAAAATAAAAAAAAATGCTGGAAAGGTCACACAATAATGAGTTTTTACAGCAAACACACTCTTCCCTTCCCCCTTCCCCTTCCTTCTATCTCACAATAAAATCATCTCCTTCAATTTGCCATGATCGTCGCGACCAGGAGCCAGGTGATTATCCTAATTAATGTCTATCTAATTAAATTACTGTCAGCGGTTAACCAATGGCAGAAGCCGTTTCATCCTCTCCACAAGCAGCAAGATCAAAAGTGAGTCTTTCCTGATTGCTGCATAGTGTCAATTGGCCAATCTCTTCTCCCAGGGAAGGAAAAAAAAAAAAAAAAAAAAAAGTAAATCAAACGTTTGGGAAGCATTTGGTGGATGAAGTGCTTTCTGCCTAGTGAGGGTCCCAGGATGTCTAGCTTCTGATACTAAGGAGCCCTTTCAGATCCAGGGACTGAAGGGTTATTACTGTGGTGCTAGAGCTATGCAGCTGGAGCATTGTCTTTCTCCCTCTATCATGCTCTCCAAGAAATTTCTCAATGTGAGCAGCAGTTACCCACATGCAGGCGGATCTGAGCTTGCCTTGCATGATCATCCCATTATCTCGACCACTGACAACCTGGAGAGAAGTTCACCTTTGAAAAAAATTACCAGGGGGATGACGAATCAGTCAGATACAGACAATTTTCCTGACTCCAAGGACACACCAGGGGACGTCCAGAGAAATAAACTCTCTCCCGTCTTGGACGGGGTCTCTGAGCTTCGTCACAGTTTCGATGGATCTGCTGCAGATCGCTATCTGCTCTCTCAGTCCAGCCAGCCCCAGTCTGCTGCCTCTGCTCCTAGTACCATGTTCCCTTACCCCAGCCAGCATGGACCTGCTCACCCAGCCTTCTCCATCGCCAGCCCCAGCCGCTACATGGCTCACCATCCTGTGATCACCAACGGAGCTTATAACAGCCTCCTGTCCAACTCTTCTCCACAAGGCTACCCCGCGGCGGGCTACCCGTACCCCCAGCAGTACGGCCATTCCTACCAAGGGGCACCTTTCTACCAGTTCTCCTCCACCCAGCCGGGGCTAGTTCCCGGCAAGGCTCAGGTCTACCTGTGCAACAGGCCACTCTGGCTGAAATTCCACCGGCACCAGACGGAGATGATCATCACGAAGCAGGGGAGGTAAGCAAGCAGCCGCCGCGCGGACCCTGCCCCGGGCGCCGGAGCCGCGCCGCCGGGGGAGCCGCCCGGAGCCTCCGCCGCCCCGGGGGAGCCGCCGCCGCCGCCGGGGCCCCTGCGCCGGGCTCCGGGAGCCGCAGTCCCCGCCGGGGCAGCCCTCCCTGCCTCCCCGCAGGGCCCTCGTCCCTTCCCCGCGGAAAGCTCGACGTTTACGGGGAGGGAGTTGGTTTTGATTTTTATTTCCCGGTCGCTCCCGGGAGCCGCCAAGATGAAGCACAACGGGCTGGTTCCTCCGCGTGTGCCTGTGGCTGCCGATGGCTTTGCCTTCCTGCCTTCTTTCCTTCCTTTTTTTTCTTTTTTTTTTTTNTGCAGATCGCTATCTGCTCTCTCAGTCCAGCCAGCCCCAGTCTGCTGCCTCTGCTCCTAGTACCATGTTCCCTTACCCCAGCCAGCATGGACCTGCTCACCCAGCCTTCTCCATCGCCAGCCCCAGCCGCTACATGGCTCACCATCCTGTGATCACCAACGGAGCTTATAACAGCCTCCTGTCCAACTCTTCTCCACAAGGCTACCCCGCGGCGGGCTACCCGTACCCCCAGCAGTACGGCCATTCCTACCAAGGGGCACCTTTCTACCAGTTCTCCTCCACCCAGCCGGGGCTAGTTCCCGGCAAGGCTCAGGTCTACCTGTGCAACAGGCCACTCTGGCTGAAATTCCACCGGCACCAGACGGAGATGATCATCACGAAGCAGGGGAGGTAAGCAAGCAGCCGCCGCGCGGACCCTGCCCCGGGCGCCGGAGCCGCGCCGCCGGGGGANCCTTTTTTATAGGCGCATGTTCCCTTTCCTAAGTTTTAATATTTCTGGTCTCGACCCCACGGCTCACTACAATATTTTTGTGGATGTAATTTTGGCGGATCCCAACCACTGGAGATTTCAGGGAGGCAAATGGGTTCCTTGCGGCAAGGCGGACACCAATGTACAAGGCAAGTTCCTCCAATTAACACTTTTCCCGACACATATGTAGGTGAGAATGATTAATTAAAGCCTTTGTGGACTGGTTCTGGCGACTTCTTAAACGAGAATGGGCCATCGATGCTTTCTTTTTAAAAAAGGAGGGTGGAGGGGAATGTAAATGGTGTTCGGAAAAACCCTGGTTTATTCTTCCTCGATTAAAATTAAGGGAATTGCGGCAGTAAAATATTGCTAACTTTACCGGGGTTCTTCGACCTCGTGTGCTGCTGCAGTGTCAGAAGCGGGGTACACGCGAGAACTGTGATGTGGTTGTGTTGTTTTGCTTAGGAAACCGGGTGTACATGCACCCCGACTCCCCCAACACGGGAGCCCACTGGATGCGCCAGGAAATCTCCTTTGGGAAACTAAAACTTACAAACAATAAAGGAGCATCAAACAACAACGGGCAGGTCAGTGGGGGAAGCGCAGACCGCTTTGCCAGACTCGGGTTTATTGCTTCAGGCAAACCCCCGCCGTTTCCGAACGGACGATTAAAATTTTTTTAGACCGTGTCGTTAGGTGCAAATAAAAGGGGGGGTGGTGAGGGAAAAGCCCTCCCGCTTATTTTGCCACGGGCCTGGTCGACCCCGAGTGCGTTGCCCAGGCTGACACCGCTGCCCGGCGTGGCCGGAGGAGCCCGCAGCCGGCCCGGGGAGGCGGCGGCGAGGTCTCGCCGCCCGTGGGCATCGCTTTCCTGCTCCTTCTCGCTCTAATTTCATCCTCTCCCCGCGGCCCCCTCCCTCCTTTTCCTCTGCCTGACAGATGGTGGTTTTGCAGTCCCTCCACAAGTACCAGCCCCGCTTGCATGTGGTGGAGGTGAACGAAGACGGGACGGAGGACACCAACCAGCCGGGCAGAGTGCAGACCTTCACCTTCCCCGAGACCCAGTTCATAGCAGTCACCGCCTACCAGAACACCGATGTAAAGAGCTCTCCGCTTTACTCCGCTCGCGGCAGCCCGCGCTCCCCGCAGGGCACCCCCCGAGCCCGGCCCGGCCGCTGCGCTCCCCTCTGTGTCCCCGGAGCGGGGAGATGGGGCTCCCTATCTCCTCCTCTGTGCCGTTCTGCCCCGGCCGAGGCCGCTGAACCCCGAGCGCGGCCGGAGCCGCCCGCCCCGTCCCGTGTTTGCCCCGGCTCGGAGCCGGGCAGCGATCCCGCCGCGGCGATGCCGCTCCGCCCGGAGCTGGGCGCTCGGCTGCGGCATTTGTCTTCCAGGCGGCAACAGCTCAGTTAGCTGTGAGGCTGGGAGCTTAAAGCTTTAACTCTGCAAAGATCAATTAACAACCTCATTGATTGCACCGGGGGTGACGGAGCAACTTCCTCAAATTAAAAGCTCGTTAACGCCTGGCTACGTTTCGGAGTGGTCTGGTTTTGCTACAGACTGGTGCCCCCTTTTTCAAATGACATATGTTCAGTCCACATCCTTGCCTTCATTATTCTGCTCGATGCAAATGTAAACTCCTAGCTACCGTTCTGCGGTGCGTTATGCCTAATTTCTGGATTTAAATATATTCATGCAGTAGGAATACTGACGCGTCTTAACATACTGACTCCTTAACGTGGGGTTAAATATTAAATTTTATCATACTTTTTACAATAAAGTAGATCTTAAAATCAGACCGTGGTACCTATAAGTATAACAAAGCTTTATTTTTCACGTTTTAAAGGTAATTTGATCGACTAGAGTAAATCCCGATCCTTTGAAAAATACGTTGTCTGCAGCAGGGTATATTTTTCAGGCTTTCACAGCGTGCGCTCTGCTCCTCTCTTTCCCCAGATCACACAGCTGAAAATAGACCACAACCCTTTTGCAAAAGGCTTCCGAGACAATTACGACACGTAAGTACCGGATTTTTATTACCCTTCCGCCGGCTGCACACACGTGTCAAAGAGGGAAGCTTTAGGACTGGGGCTGGCTTCGTTTCACACCGAAACGAGCCGTGTCAGGCTCTCGCAGAGCCCTGCGGGCAGGAGCCCCCCGCAAGCTGCCCCGTGGGGCTGTCCCTGCGGCCGGGCCCCGCGCAGCGCCGCGCAGCCCGCGCCCCTCCCTGGCGCTCGCCGCGGTTTTGTTGTCGGTTTTCCTGGCACGGATCTTTGCGCCCCTTTCCAAGTTTCCCTTTCACTTGCGCGCAAGGGCTACGAAAAGCGCACCCGAGCGACTCGCCGGGTCCGCATAACCCCGGGGCCCGCGGAGCCTGGCTCCCGAGGCAAATTTCTTCGTCTTGTTTTGTTATTCCTTCGGGTTGGATTTTTTTTTTCTCTCTCTCTTTTTTTCCCCCCTCTTCCTTCTGGGTGGAGCTAAAACCTCCGAAGTTTCAGTCACGGTTTGTCCCCGTGCTGCCTTTGCCCGTCCGGCCCAGGCCCACCCATTTGGCCCGCCCAGCCGTGCCCCCCTAAGTGCGGCTCCGGGGGGGCACCAGCCCCCGACACCCCCTGCCACCTTTCCCAGCCCTCTGGAGCCCAACGGGGACACCCCAACCCGGCAGGTGCTGGCGGCTGCGACGCTCCCCGGCCCGGGAATCGGCCCGGCCGGCAGCCCTCAGCCCGCAGCCCCCTGCCCGCAGCCCCTGCCCAGCCCGGCCCGGGCCAGGGGGAGGCGGCGGGCACAGGGCGGCCACACACCGGGCGGCTTCGAAGCTCTCCTGCCCCGCTGCAAACTCCGGGTCTGCGGGACGGGACTCCGGCTTTGAGAGGGCAAACCGCCCTTTCCATCTCTAAACTGCTGCGGGCAGAGGCCTCCCTTGGAGCGCCTAAGCCTGCGCGTATCTTCAGCGCCTGCTTAAGCCTCCCTCAGCTCTGACTGCGATCCACCATCCCCCAGCAGCGGGATTTCGGTCCAAGGGTGCAAACGGCGCCGAGGCCTGAACTAGTGCGAGAGGGGCCCGGGGCCGAGCCCCGGCTCTCCGCCACGGTCGGCGGACGCGGGTGGCTGTGGCAGGGCAGCTTGGCCACCGGCGGGAGGGGAACGGCGGTCCCCGGTGCCCCAGAGGGTGGCAGCCGCGCCGCTGCTCTCCTGAGAGCTTTGCGAGGACGATGCGCGGCCTTTGGAAAGGCTACGTGGCCTTCGCCCCCAGCCACAAGTGCTTTTCTCTTTTTAATAGGAAAAAAACTTTATAGGGCGTCACTTGAAGGGAGACGGGGGGAGGGGGAAGCTTCAATGTTGTCTAGCACGTTGGATTTGTTTAAGGGCCAAGTTTATTTTGGATAAGAAATTCCAGGAGGCGTGGAGGGTTAATTAAAGCACAGTTTTAGCTTGAATTAAATACAGATAGTAGTTATTCATCCATTAAAGTTTTTATCATCGCAAATTGCAGCTCAGCATGAGAGAATTATATATAGGCCACACAGGGAACACTGGATGTGTCTGGTTTTACATTTCCTACAGTAGGTGTTTAAAGATTAGCTTAATTTAAACTCGGTAAAATGTTGATGGTTCGTCTGTGACTCCCAATAATAAGTGTTAAACAGCCGATAGAATTCCGTAGTCTGCCATTCATGCCGTTGGTGGCAAATGACCGGGTTGCTTGTTGCATGTATGGCGGGACAAGTTAATGTGTCACCGCGCGGGATTCCACGCCCTTGGGATGCAGCGCTCAGACCAGAGCAAGAGATCCCAGCCCTGTCAATGAAGAGCCGACCGGTTCCGAAAGATTGGCTCTCCGTGCCTCTCGCTATCCTCCTCCTCCTCCACGGAGGCCCTGGGCGCCCTTGGCACTGCAGGCCGAGCCCAGCGGGCAGCGCAGGCCCCCGGGCAGAGCAGAGTGCCCTGGGGGCCGCCGGCCTTGCCTCGTCACGTCTGTGCCCCGAGGGCTGCGGACGGCCGAGAGCCGCGCCGAGGAGGGCGCCGGGTTGCGACGCACACCTAGCTCTCTCCCCTTCTCTTGGGCAGGATCTACACGGGCTGCGACATGGACCGGCTGACGCCTTCCCCCAACGACTCGCCCCGCTCGCAGATCGTGCCCGGGGCCCGCTACGCCATGGCCGGCTCCTTCCTCCAGGACCAGTTCGTGAGTAACTACGCCAAGTCCCGCTTCCACCCCGGGGCAGGAGCCGGCCCGGGGCCCGGCGCCGACCGCAGCGTGCCCCACACCAACGGGCTGCTCTCCCCACAGCAAGCCGAGGACCCGGGGGCCCCGTCGCCGCAGCGCTGGTTCGTCGCCCCCGCCAACAACCGCCTCGACTTCGCCGCCTCCGCCTACGACACGGCCACCGACTTCGCCGGCAACGCGGCCACGCTGCTTTCCTACGCGGCCGCCGGCGTCAAGGCGCTGCCGCTGCAGGCGGCCGGCTGCGCCGGGCGGCCGCTGGGCTACTACGCCGACCCCTCGGGCTGGGGGGCCCGCAGCCCCCCGCAGTACTGCAGCAAGTCGGGCTCCGTGCTCTCCTGCTGGCCCAACAGCGCGGCGGCGGCGCGCATGGCCGCCGGCAACCCCTACCTGGGGGAGGAGGCGGAGAGCCTGGCCCCAGAGCGGTCCCCCTTGCCGGGCGCCGAGGACTCCAAGCCCAAAGATTTGTCTGACTCCAGCTGGATCGAGACGCCGTCGTCCATTAAGTCCATCGACTCCACCGATTCTGGGATTTACGAGCAGGCCAAAAGGAGGCGGATCTCTCCCTCGGACACCCCGGTGTCCGAGAGCTCCTCGCCCCTCAAGAGCGAAGTGCTCACCCAGCGGGACTGCGAAAAGACCTGCGCCAAGGACATCGGCTACTACGGCTTCTACTCGCACAGCTAGGCGCGGCCCGCCCGGCCCCGCCGTCCTTTTGCACAATAACTCCTCCGCGTTAGCGCACTGACCCCCGCCCCTAGCTGCCCATCCGTNCCCGCTCCCCGCCCGGCCCGGCCCGGCGGCGGTGCGGGGGGCACCGCCGCTGCGAAACCCACTGATAAGTAGGATGCTTAGACTCTCTCAAACCGTGCAGCGCTTCCTTCCTTTTACCACGGATGGATACTAGGGGATAACAGTAATAGTGGGGGAAAAGAGCCTGTGAAATGCCTGTACATAGTATTTAATTTATTGTTACTTTCCTTTGGTTCTGTTTCTTTCTTATTTGTTCGGATTTTAATTTTTTTTTTTCATTGTTAAGTCACTAAACTTAGATCCTGTTTAAATTTCTTTACACCCCCTCCCCCTCCCCTTTGCACCGTCTTCCTCCTGCTCCTCCCCAGGTAAACACTCTTTCTAAACGCCTCTGGAAATGTAGAGTGCTCCATAGCTGTAGCAGCGAGTAATGGGTTTCTCACTTTCTCTGCAATTCCTCGCATGAAATAATTACGCTGTGCCCTGGGCTAACACAGCTAAGGAATAGCTCAGCTTTCCCTTCAAAAGAACAGAAATACCTCTCGTAGGAAAGTCGATTAAAGTAGCATGACGCCTTCCAAAAGCAAAATTAACTGCCTCTATTTTTCTTTAAAAGGAACAGCTCGACATCAGCAATATTATTATTTTTTGTGGTATTCTTCCCCCACCCTCCCCGCCCCCAAGTGCCAAATCCATTACTGGTCCCTGCAGGTGCCAAATATGCTGACAAACTCTTTTCAAATTTCTTTTGCAGTTTTCCCCCTCTTTCTTTATATTGCTGTAAATCTTTGTAATGAATAATCTTAAAAAAAAAAGAAAAAAAGAAAAAAAAAAGCTATAGACGACTGAATTGTTGGTAACCATAGTGTAGTCCAGTGAAGATGAATTGTGAGTTGTATATTTTACTGCATTTAGTTTTGAAATTGACTTTTTCATAAAGTAGCTAACCGCGATCTGACTTCCTGGGGAATCAAATCCACATCGAAAGTAAGAGCGATCTTTCCTGTAAACCTCTTATTATATTAGTGAAGGAGAACTAATATCCCTCCACGTCTCCCCCCCGGCGAAGCAGAATAGTAAGTCTTCGAATTTTGAGTAGCAAAACGATACAATTAACGCATTTTTATATGGAAAAGAACCACCACAATTACAAACTGAAATATGCATCAAGCTAAATATTCAGTCTAGATTACACTCGACGGGGAAGTTTCCTATAGAAATTCAGGGTCATAAACGTGTGTATATTTTTGACTCTTCTGTAAATCGAATGTTGTGATTTTTATATTTGTTCTGTTACGTCTGTGGAACTGAATAATTTATACCAGTACATGCTCCGTTGAGAAATGTTTCGGTTTTTGCCCGTTTGTATCGTCTGTGTATAACAAGTAAAATAAACCTGGCAAAACGTTAACGCCGTGTTGGAAAAGCACTTTTGCCGTTTTGCAAGCCCCGAGTCAGGTGAGGCCAAGGGAAGCGGCTGGCAGGAGCTCGCTCCCGTCCCTTCCCCTCCCCTCCCGGGCCAGCTCTCGGGCAGAGGGTCCCGCCGCTCCCCCTCCCAGACGGAGCTGCCCCTTTCCCCCGGCCTTTGTCTTTTTTTGGGGAGGAGGGGGTAAGCGTAAGCGTAGGGAAGAGCGCGCAGAACGCCCGGCCAAGTGCGGAGGTTTGCAGCCGGAGAAAGAGGGAGATGAAACCCCGTCGGGTTTGAGAGGTTTATAATTATCCCTGTCTTTGACGCTTAAAAACCCTGACAGCGTTTTGCAGGCGGGAGAGGTGCGTGATGGGGGGGCCGGGGGGGGGGACTGCGCGCCTTTGCTGGCGGAGCGGAGACGAGGGGCGCAGCGCTGCCCGCCCGCAGCCTCTCCTCGTCTCGCCTCGTCTCGCCTCTCCTCGCCTCCCCGGGGCGGGGGCTGCTCTGTTGGCCCCCCGCGATGCTCCGCACGGCAACCCCGGTGCCGGTGCCCTTTCGGAGGAGCAGCTCTCCCCGCTGCTCGGGCTGCCGCGGGAGCGGAGCAGCGGCCGAGGGGGCACCTCGCTCCCGCAGCGTCCCCTCTCCCTTCCAGGGATGCTGTTCCCCTTTACAAAAATCACTTATCCCCAGGCCTTAGGAAAGGCTCCGTTCCCCGGCACCTGCATGGGTCGGGCTGTGCAGGTGCTTGGGGTAAAAGGCCGCCGCTTTTCTTCTTGGTGTCTCGGCGGGGGAAGCGCGGGTGCGGAGCCCCCACGGGGATTTTGTCCTGTCGCGGTATTGGNGAGGGAGAGGGTGCCTCGGAGGGGTGCGGGCAGCCGGGGCTGCGGGGGCCGCGCCTCTCCCCGGAGGGGCCGCACCGAGCGGCGGAGGTCGCGGCGCCTCCCGCGGGCCCCCGGCTGCCTCTTCAGCGGCCGGTGAGGGGCTGTCCCGCCGCCCTCTTGGGGGCTCTTCGCACCTGGGGGAGCGAAGCTCTGAAAAGTCGAATGTTTTCGGCCCTCCCTTCACACTATCGGCTGGCAAAAGCCGCCCCTCCTGCCGCTGCCTGTCCCGCTGCGTTGCACCCCGAGAGGGCGAGGGGAGCGGCCCGAGGCACAGCGGCGCTCCCGGGCGGGGAGCCGCAGCCGCCCGGCCCCGGGGGCAGCCACGGCGGGCACACCGCTTGTCAAAGCGGTTTTGCTGGGTCTGAGTTAGTGGGGGTTATCCGGCGGGTCTGGAATAAATACGTAACGTGTGACAGGTCTGAAGAAAATCCTTTCCTGTGCGTGAGTGGTTAATGTTATCCCATAACTATTTCGACAGGATAGTTCCGTAACTATTTCTGCGGGAGATTGGAAGAGATAAGGGCTGCAGAAGTAAAAAGGGCTCTTTCCTATCGGTAGGTCACTTTATTACTACCATACTTTTTTTAGATTACTATTATTATTAGCGGTGCACCTGTGTATCTGCTATACGTGTGTTTACTGACACATTAAAATGTTCGTGCTCACCGAAGATCGAAGCTTCAGGGTTTGACCCGGGGTATGAAAACGATAAAATACTTGCAGAGCGCTTAGTTTAGTGAAAGCAAAATCCAGCAACTAATTGCATGAATTTTACGTGAAGTATGATTTGTCGTCTTATTCGAGGCGTGCTGAGTGGGCTTTTAAATTTATTTGCTTTGTAAACCATTCTATTCAATCGCCCTTTCTTTGCTTTGTTTGATACAACACAAAATCAAGCTCCAATCCGTAGAAAGTAATTAAAACTTCACATTGCTAATTCCTACTGGTAATGCCTTCTACGATGTTTTACATTAATACTATATCAAATGTAATACAGTGATTTACGCTCTGCAGATTTTGCACGAGTACGCTATGCATATTTGATGACACATTGCATATTTTAACAAGGTTTTTAATGACTGATTGAGATGTTTGCTAAGATATTTTTTAAGAGCTGGAGGAGAAGTGGTTGTGGAAAATGTGTGTAATAGAATAGTGATAAGGATGGGAGGGTTTTGATTGACAGTATGAGGAAGCAGATGGATGACTAGGTAGGTCAGAGGTAAAGATGCCTTTGACAGCTTTTTAAGTTCCTTTGGCCATTTTGGTCCAATGAATCATGCAAAACATGTGTACATTACCAAACTGATGTCTCTGCATCGTTTACTGTTGGAATCCTCATCTTTTCAAACCCACCCTAACCTTCTTTCATCACCACTTGACGTGCTATGTCTAAACTAGATTGCAAGATCCTAAGAAGGCAAGAATCTGTCTTGTATTACTTGTCAGCAAAAAAAAAAAAAAAAAGAAAAAAATAAAAAAAAAGCCCCAACATGAAACACAAAGGGGCAA
>WEIS01028154.1:0-11468 GCA_013389965.1 Todus mexicanus
CCATTTCATGTTTAGTACATAATTTATAAGGAGCAGGCAGAATCAAAGTGTTAATCCTGCTAGCAGGTGACCTCTTAAAAATTATGTATTTTTACTGCCTATCAATTTTGTCTCTGAGATTGTAATCAAAGATGAACAGGGGTTGCCAGAGAATTACTGAATACGGAAAAAGCCAAAGCGTTAAAGATGGTTTTCACTCAGTATATGCACTAGTACAGCCATGATATCTGATTTTTAATAGATTAGGTGCAAATATGTACATTAGTAAACTAAACAATGTAGTAATATCCACAGAGAACAGGTTTCATTGATTAGAACATAAATATAGTATCTTATTACGCTTTTGGGGAAACAGAAATATGAAAAGCAATGCATGCATTTTTGAATTATAAGAGAAGGGAATATTGGCAAATCTTTCAGCAGCTGTTTATCATGAAAAAGAAGTTACAGTTACCATTCCCCAGCCATGCAGTCTGAAAAAACTAAAAATTGTACATTAATAAATTATAACAATGATGCATGAAGCTAATATAAAACTTTTGAAGGCAGTTGCCTAGTCCAGAGGGAGTTGTCAAATTTGCTATTTGTGACTTTAATGTTACTTGGAATTTCTTCTAGGGCATTTAAAACTCCTTTTGTGACTCTTCATCAGCAGTTTCGCAGACAGCAAAGGCCTTGACAATATACATTTTCACTTTCTGCATGGCTGACGGACTTCATATGCTATATCCAATTTTAGGGTAGAGCAGTAGATTACATTGCTAGATTATAGAGAGCCATTGCCATTGAGACTGAATCATTGCTGTTTATAGTAATTTTTACTATTTGGTTTTTGACAGCCCTTTGTGACTGGAATAAAAGATGATGCTGAGATTATTGTCAGGCTGCTGTAATAGCTAGTAGTGCATGAAGTCTGCAGCAGATGGACTTGAACTTATGAGCTTGCCGATTCTCAATAGCCTTTCAAACAAGCAATGTCCTCCTTGGCCACATGTAACGCGACTGGCTTTGACAAATTCTTATTTCAGAAGATGAAATATTATTTCAGCCAGCTTTCTTTGTTCTATTTGAAACGTGTTATAGGGCTTAATTTGAGAGGTAGCTTAGAATTGAGAGAGAACAAATTGATTTTCAGTGGCATGAGGTACACTGCACTACAGGCATATCCAAACTGAACAACAACAAAGTGACTTGACATAGTCAGGCCACTTCCAAAGGGCCCCACAGCCATTTCTATCACAACATGCAATTGCTATGTATCTTTCTTTGGATAAACTCGTATTTTTCCTCATGATCTACACTAACTCAAACAGACCTTTAATCTGAGAAATGTGAAGAAATAGTAAAAATTAATTTGCATATAGTACCCCAGAAGGATTCTCTTCTAACATAGACAGCTGCTGTTGACTTGGATGCTGTTTTAGCTGCTGTCAAGACCAGGGATGGACAGCAACTAGCTTGCATTGCTGCAGGAACGTCTTATACAGGATTTGTTTCACTACAGACCTCTTACACAGCACATTTCTCTCAGGCTCCTTAGTTTACTGACTGCTTAGTGTAGTGCAAACTGACATATTGTTTATGAACAGTCATCTGCTTATGCCAGAAGTGGACAACAGAAACTCACCAGTGAGTTGAGCTTCAGCAGTTCTCTGGAACAGGTCAATGTATACCAACAGCCTGGTGCCTCTTGGGCAGGCAGTCTAAAAGCCAAATGACAAATATTCTAAAGCCTCGTTTTAGACTTTGTTGGATTATTTCTTTTTGTCCATATATAGGACCTTTGTATTAGGATCCAGTACTTCTCAAAACATTTTACTTTCTTTTTTTGCACATCTCTTTCCCCTTACATTCTAGCATTACAGTCTGATCTTTTATTGCATTGCTGCTGCTCAAGATTCTACAGTTAAAATTGTGTCAGCACTTCTACTACAAAACCCATTTACAAAGGGTTTGTAACACAGCTATAAAGATGCACTACAGAATGAGAGGTGGTGTACTAAGTTTCAGCATGGCGCATTGTCTTTTTTTATCAACAAATTGGACTTGCTATTTTAAGCTTTTATGAGTGTAAACCAATTCCAGTTTATAGATTATTGCCTATATAATGTGGCAATCAACCGTTATTTAAAAAAAAGTAAAACGAACCAATTTATAAATACTACTATTAAAACTGCTCATGGAAAAAAAGTGGAATTTTGTAATAGTAAAGTCAGGCCAAACACATTTCCTTACGTGGGTGAGCTGTGGACTGAGAACATGCTGAGTTATACAAACCCATTTTCCGCAAGTGGATGGGGGAGTTCAGGTTGGTGTGCAAAGTGGGAACCCAGTGAATAAGTTCCCCTGGAATCTCTTGCCCTGTGTTTGCATTGCATGGACACCAGTTTCCCAGTGGAGTGAACACAGATAACGTGTTGCTCTCTCCTGCAATGCCGTTGGAGCTGGCTTCCAGTAAAATGGTGACCACAAGTGCTTTCAAAGGGCAGGTTGCTCATGTACCTCAGGGATGTTGTGTGTTTCAATAGAAATATACTGTTGAGAGTGCCTGTTCTAGACCGTGGTTTATCCTCATTACTGGGCCTTCTATCCACAACTTAAGTCATCAGTATATTACCTTTCTTTTGCTTCTGCTTAGCCACATACAGTGTTATATTTTGAAGGCACTCTGCAATATCCCTCTATGGCTCAGAAGATGCAAGCTGGCTGAGCAGCGTTCCTTGATAAACTGCTTCAAGACACTGGGGTTTGATGAGGAAACTCACATCTCCTCACCAGTGACTCATGCCTCAAGACAAGGGCCCAGCAGCCCACTCAGAACCCAGACCTGTGATAACAGGATACAGTGTAATTAATGAATCCAGGAGGACTGCCAGAGAAAGCTGGTCATACTGCTTGTAGTACCTGAACTAGCTTAGACTATCTTCCTGACACCCTGTGTTGCACCCAGGAGACACGTCCTTAGATGTGCATGATTTCCAAGATATGCCGATAGATTAGGAGTGCCCCACTAATTCACTGCATTCCTGAGTTCGTTCACGGCCCTGCATTTGGCTGTGGAACAATGAGACTGGGAGACTAGTTTCAAAGTACATCTATGATAAAGGACACTCAAATACAAGCAAAACAAAAAAAAGCCTTGGCTATGTACATATATGGATGTTATCTGCTAAAAAAAATCTATAACAAAACTCGAAAGCAACCCATGCTGTCTCTGTACTGGGATCAGATGTGTACTGAAGCCTGCATCTGTGAATGCACTGGATGAGACTCACTGGTCAACTCGGATACCAAGGGGAAACTGCCTCAGCTCAAACTTCAGCCCAGGCTTCTCACACCTTCCAAAGGCTTTGGGTGCTTCTCAGCTGAAATATGTGCTGCCACAGCCGTGGCTATTAGCACTGTGTTAAAGTCAGGTAACAGATGGGCTACTGCCTGCAGTGCAGAGCGCCCTGAAGTTCAGGTTCCACTGGCTTTTACTGAATCATAGATCTGAAGTCATTTTAAAATGTTAATCTCCTGCGCTCAGTGAAAATGGGGCTGTCTTGTATTCTGATCATGCAAGCGCTACACAGATAACTTTACACGTGGGACTTCAGAGAGCTGCCTAAATTACAGTGTGTTATTACAAACTCCAGTGAAGACTGGCACAGAAATCAGGAATGATTTTTTAAAACAGGCCACAAATTCCAAAGGAATAACTACAGGCAATGAGGGGAAAAAAAAAAACAAAACAGGTTTTACAATGGAGCTAGCCACATATTAACAAAAGATCAGTTGTTGTTCTTCTCATAACTACTGTGTATCCAAAAAAAAAAAAAAAAAGACTACAAATATACATTCAAGGGAGACACAGCTTGAATCGTCTACACAAAAAATACCTGTGACATACTTAAATAATGTTTTAACAGGCAAACAATTAAATGTATTTTTCCAATATAGCCAGGAAGGAATCATTAAATACTAATATTTTCCTAAATATTTAAACCATCAATACAGTGCCTGGGCTAACAATGGGTTTCTACCAATATAAATGGTTCTGTAATAATTTAAAACAACCGTAAGTACCAAATGCAGAACTGCACAATCACCTCCCAGTGACCCCTGTTTTTTCCTCCGTTTAGTAAAGAAGGTTGCTGGCAGCAAGGTTGTTACACGAACTGACAAAAGCAAGTGGAGACAGTGAGCTGTGCTTATTTAAGTCTCTATTCTTCCATGCCACTCAGCTTCAGTCCTGTGCCTGGCAAAACATCATCAGTATTCTCTACCTCTTTTAACTCAAGGAAGCAAATCAAGAACCAGACAGGCTAATGGGAACTGAACCTCATTTCTTGGCCTCTCACTCAACCCGTGAAGCCAAACGGAAAGCAGCCCACTTCTCCAGGCCTCGCACTCTCCTTGCCAGCTGGGAAGTGGAGCACCTCCTCGCCTCCTGGCTCCGTGGCAGCCAGCGTGCAGACTGCTTTCCCAGCTGCGAGCGCCATGGGCCAGCTGGGAATCCAACTGCTTCTCCAGGTCTCCTGTCCACTTGCCAAAGAGAGTCTGCAGGGCTCCTTTTCCACTTGCCCCAGCCAGTTAGAAGGTGATCTGTAGTGCTATTATCACAGTTAGCTAAACAGTCCAAAAATCTCCATATGAAAATGCAGTTTCAGTAAAATCTCCCCAAGAAGCGGGACCAAAAGAGGAATTTAACAAGGAAAGGGCACCCCCCGCAGCCTTTCTCAATTCCCAGTGTGCTGAGTCACATTTAGGGGTTTTTATTTACACCCCCTCTCCTAACTGCCCTTAATTTTGGGCACATTCAACTAGAAATACTAGAAACACATTAGAAGAAGGAAGCTGAAAAAGCAACAGCTACTGACTAGAGCTAGTTTGAAGGTTTTCAACAAACCTGAAACCACATGAAACCCACCTCGTTTCATGTTTCACTGCAACTTGAAACTCAAACAAGATTTATTGAAAGGTTCCCTGAGGATTGTGGTTCCAGTCCCAACTGGCTGATCCATTTATAGTACACAACTTTATTAGATAAACTGAGGGCCAGTTTAGCTGGGCTCTGTTTCACAACTCTGAAACATAAAGGAGCAGGTCTCATCAGACTCTGAACCCACGAAACAGCCTCACCTCTCTCACGCAGACAGACATGCAATAGCAAGAGAGGGCACATCCTCTATTTTCTATTTCCATATGGAATAACCAGTCAAAAGATCCTTAGAGATCAAGAGCCATGGGATGGCAAAGAAAGAAGCATCCTCCCTCCCTACCAGGAGAGGCCAGGTTTCTCCCCCATATAGAGAGGCCACAACAGCCTAGTTTTGGACCCATCTGCTTGCAGTTCATCCAAGAGCAGATTACTGTTCTCACCTGAATTAGTTGCTGCACTGAGTGATTTGATAGATGCTATGCATAAACAAAATCCTGCCTCTGAGCTGCTCGCAGGCAGCTCGCTGGTGCTGTTCATGCACTGTCTGCACAACTGCACGCTTCAAACAGCCAGTGCAAATCAGACCGGTTCTGGCCAGTGAGTCAGTGGTCATAATTTGTATTGCTTTATGTTGCCACTGCTCACATACACGGAGGTACTAACGAACAGAAAAAACCTCACGGAACCTCAAGTATATCCACAAGCCTCAACTGCCCCAAATGGTCACAGTTAGCAAGTACACAATTATGCTGCCTACATATATTACTTCAACAGCTTTATTAACGTGGATATTCAAAACTACATTTCCCTTTTCCCTTCTTTCTTCTCTCCATCTGTGATTTTCCAGCTCTAGCATGGGGGTTTTTTTGAAGCACTGGACTCATTGATATATCAAAGGGAAATCTAAGGCATCAGAGTCCACATAGACAGAAAACAAAGGCGCTGTTTACAAGATGGAAACTTGCTCAGAGAGAAGCAGCTGAGTTTTGCAAGGCTCACCCACTGACTGCCACCTTGGAGGTACATCAAACATCATTAATTGTTCAATACAGTCAAACATTTCTCTTTCAAAGGCTCCTAACATAATGTATTATTTGTATTACTGTAATATGGAAAAGACTGAGTCCTGACCAGTGCCCTATGAGGGCCCCCTAGAATCTGAACCTTAACTGAGTTTTGTTGGATCAGAAGCAGACCAGCTCTATGGACATAGAGGCCCTTGTGGGCTGATCTAGACAAAATCACACTGAAAAGAGCTAGTCCCTAGCAAAACTGGGCATTATTGCTTAGGATTAACCTTCCCTAGCCCAGGGTTTGTACTACGGCAGGACAAAAAAAAAAGAAAAAAAAAAGATATCTTTCATCTCAATGATTTCCTGTGATATTTATGATATACTTAGACTATCATATAGGGGAATTTGATGATATTTTGGGTGTCCTACCTTCATGTTCTCATTTAAATAAATGTCTTCCTTTCTGAGCAATGTCAAGAGAGACGAAGGCATGGGAGTGCACCAGAAAACTGGTTATTTCACACATAGCATTGCACTTTCCAGGCCAAGTAAGTGTAGAAAGTTGTGGTTGATCCAAAACCCATCTTCTTTCCATCTGGTGGAACAGGAGCTCAGCGTCCTTCTTACCTTGCAGTTTCACCAGATATGCTTTCTTCCTTTAGCTGAGAATTATTAACCATTGTTAGAGTGCCTGTTTACTTTATTTTTGGTTTTTTGTTTGTATGCCAGGCTGTATACAGTGTGTCTAGTATTCTGAAAATACAGCTGAGTCTACCAGCCTTGCTCTTTCCTTTGCTACACTGAGCTTGTTCTTGAAAGCTGAGACAAAAAAGAGGGGATGAGTACTTAAAATGACACTCATCTCGCAGCCTCCATACGGTATGAATATTGTTTCTTCATTCTGGCTAAACTTTTTGGCAAATAAATGAAAAGCACACAAATAATAACCTTGTTCTTTCACAATCCTTATCCTTTATCAGTTTCAAATAGCGAACATTTTTAGCTGTGCTACTTGTTTCCAAATTGCAACAGTGAATAAAGCAAAGAGAAGGGCATATTTTGGCATGCTCAGCTTCTAGCAAAATACGCGTAATTTAAACCCTATCCTTCCAGAAGCTCTCAGAAATCTAACCAGAAGCTAACTGAAGGACACAAAATTCAACCTGTCACTCCTTACTACAACAAAGTGCCTTTGACTGTAGAAGTGCAGTTGACTTACAGTCCTTCAGCCCGTTGCAAAACCTGAAGGAGTTCCTTGTCAGCCAGAAACTTTGGCTGGTTAACATCAATAAAAAAAAAAAAGTTCCGTTTCTGATCACAACTCTGAGGAATTCCAGTCACAGAGGTGTAAGGATTTTGTTTGTATTATAACCGCCATAAATGAGAATGAAATAGAGGGCACATTACTGCAAGTTCTCAATAGTCTTTATAAATTTGTTGTTAGTGTTTATTGCACTGGATATATTAATAATGGGTTTCCTATTAGACTCAATTTTCTCCACTCTTGCAAACACAAGACAGAGTGTTTATGTCATGATTAGTTTCCTTTTAAAATGTGGATGTATTAATTTGGCCTACAGGATAATAGCTTTAGTCTAAGAAATGCATATTAAAGTACAGTCCACAGAACATAATTTCTAAGAAATACACTAGGACTACAATATGAACCATACCTAAGCCCGGTGAGTGTTCACACTGAGAACGGTATTGGTTACTACGCCTTCTTTGAGGGGGCTGATTGTTATTTGCAGTGATGTGGATGTTGCCATTGGTTTCACTGTACTAGGTCGGTGAGCAAGAAGTTGAGAGGCTTATTCAGAGTTTACACCTTCATCTGAAGCAATATGCAACAAGTAGTTATGAGAAGTAAAAACAGGGAATGATGAGAAGGAATAAAAGTTATGTGTAGAAAAAATTTGTAAGCTAACAAAATTGCTATTTGACAGTTCAATGAATCCAAAATAATCTAAAAGTTTTAAACAAAAATCTCCACCTTTCACTCTGGCTCTCACAGAACCCCTGCTGTCCCTGGGTGTAAGCGACTTCTTGTGGTATTGCAGCAAATTGCTTTGAGGAGAGACTCAGAGAAGAGGAACATTTCACTCGTTCATTAAACTAAGGTATTTTATTAGAAAAGCCATGAAAGGAAAAACAGAGACGCATGTGAGAACGAAGTACTTCACCACTGGTGAAGGAGAAGAGCAAGGGCGCAACATAGTATTTTGAACTCTATTGCTTCATGGATTTAGATCAGAGCTTGACTGACTCACTAAGGGAGTGCAAAGGATAGCAGCAGTCTGCTGGAGCAGTGGCACTCCGGTGTCAGCACCCTGCCAGCTGGATATGCAGCCCTACTTCAGAGCTAGGGACACTCAGAGGAAGCAAAAAGAGGAAACTCCATTTTGTTTCATCACGGCAAAGTAAATGATATAATGGAATTGTTAAAGGAAATTTGAAAAAATACAACTAGATTTACATTTCTGTGGACATCTGAAGAAAAGCTTCCCAGCTTCCAAAATCTTGAGGTTTATTTCACTATGTTCACTGTTATACTCCCAAGAGCCTAACAAGCAAGAACCATGTCTTCACTCCTTAGCAATGAAACCATTCCAGGTCAGACTACTACACGAAGAAGAGTAGCAGAACTGTGGGTCTATTTATCTTTTCCCCCTTCTATGACAAATTGCTCTCTACAGGTGCAGGATCCCTCTTCTGTCCAAAGCACACACTCAAAAGATTCAGTTTGAATACTGGTTCATGTGCCAATACCTTGTACATCTGACACAGAGACGGTGTTTAGCTAATTTGTCATGAAATTTCTAAACTAATGCTTGTGTTTTCTAAGCACCAGTGACAACAGTAGAGATAGCACACAATAGTAAAGAAAGAGATCCACAGTAGTAGAGATATTACAAGCCACGATACTTGTTTTGTTACTGAAGACTCATTTGCTCTTTTCAAAAACACACCCAAATCATCTTGCTCCATATGCATATATAAAACTAAGTATGTAGCCTCAGGTAGGTATTACAAGTATTTTTGATTAATCAAAGACTTATATTCATTCAGAAGAGTGTTTGAAATTCTGGTTGCACCAGGAGTTCTACTTCCTGCAATTATTTAGTACATTTCTTCTGTGATCTTTTGGAAGCTTTTACGTTAAACCCCATGCTTGCTATAACGCTTGAAATAAACCCTATGTGAATCTGTTCCTTAAGAACCAACGGCTGCTTTCTATTATGTAAAGAAAATGAAAAGCTACCAAATTGTTTGAAACTCCTTAGTAAATACAGTATCTACCAAGTAAACATGAAGTTATGTATTTTCTTTCCTCCCAAATTCTGTTACTTGGCTAAAAAATCTGGACATAAATATGCCAGTTGTCTGAGATATATATACGTCTGTGTTTAACAAAGTTTCATTTATAACACTTACAATGGCTAATAAACATTTTAATTATTGATTTCAGCTGCAAAATTCCCGAGGCTGAGCATAAACAAAAGAAGTAAGTATCTGCCTCTTGGTTAATATTTTTATTCAAGCGTAGAGGTGAAGCTATAGATCCCAGAGATGGAAAAAGCAATTTGCTACTCTCACTCATATTTAGAACCCTATTAGTGGGTTTGTGGAAAAAAATGTCATATACTTCAAAAAAAGCACGCTATGAATTAATGTTTATAGATTTTATTGCTTTTTCCAGCACACACTATTTTTATTCTCTATTCTTTGTAATAGACTTAAAAAACTTAGAATTATAATTTTCTCCCAACAGATGCTGTCTTTTTCTATTAAGCAAACATCGATCCCTTGCACATTCCCTGTTTTCTTCCTCCTCCATCCCTTTTATTTCAAATGGACATAAAATTATATTTGTGTGTGTGCGTGTGTTCAGCATCAACAGCTTCATTTTACATGGACCTAATACAGGGTCCATAATGATAATCATGTTGCTGTATATCACAAAATTCTTTCATAACATAGTCCTACCTTTACTCCAGACTTTGGGTTAGACCAGCAATGCAGGGCCTGCTGTGCACCATGAGTACGTGTACACTTACAACCCCACGGGGAGATCCAGCTTGATCAGTGGGAAGACTCAGTGAAGAGGTATAGGTGATGGATGATCTGCTCATTAGGACTATATCAACTAGAGACTAGGACTATACCAACCTTTCACTGTGCGCAGGCTGATGTGGGCTGCTAAGCAGACTAGCAGAGAGCAGATGAGCATGTATCAATGGCTCCAAAAATGTAAATCAAGATCAACAATAGGATTCACCAGATAATTTCCTTCTCTACTGAAAGTTGCTCTAAACTTTTAATGCTTCCCTTCATCTCACATTCGATACACTAAAAATGACTACTCAGTTGCTCTTATAAACTCTAATCTATATACTCCAGCTTTGTATCCAGAGAGCCGTTTACTAGATTATAAAAGGGCAGATACCTATTTTGCAGCACACCTGCCCTTTTCATAATTCAGTCTGAGAGAAGGAGAAACAACTGGGAGTTGGAAGACCTCAAGTACTAAGGATATACTAGTAATCAGTAAAAGGAAAACTTGGATCTTTTTGGAAATTCCTTTCAGATATAATTTAAGTGTGACAGGCAAGCCAACAAAGACATCATTTATGGTGGACACTCAGATGGCTGGGTACAGAATGCTGTCCCATTGTCCAGCTAGCACAAAACAGCACATCTCACATTCTTATATGCCAGGCCAGTAAACATCAGGATTTTCAATAACTGCTGAGCTGTCATGCAATACAGAGTGCATGGAGCTATACATTCACAAGTTTCCGCAATGGTTGTAACAGGTGACTTCTGCATTTGTTTGCTCACATACACTTCCTACAAAGCTATCCCGTGAACACCAGCATTCTTTGAGGCAGAGGTGAGGTTTGCAACACACAGGTACCTCCTGACTCTTGCTCAAGATCCTCCCGAGCCTTGCAGAGAACTCCAGGGTCCTGCACACACCCAGCTCTTGGCCGTCTCTGCATTTGCCTCCAACGGGGAATAAAATGTTGGAAGTGCAGCATCTTCATGATAATCAGTCACACAAATTCATGATTTTTAAAAAGAAAAGTACATTGAGAACATCTGGACATATGCAACAGATTATTTGACTATGGCCCTTACCTAAAAGAAACATCTTCATGCTTTTTCTCTAGTGAAATATGTTATCACCTCACAATCTCATGTCATACATGCCCACAGTAATTAGGGTCAATGAATTAGACAATCTTTTGTTGCTGCTAAAGCAAGCCACAAAATAATCCTAATTCTGTTGGAAGTTTTCTTCCTTTTAAATAGCTGAAGACATTTATTATTGAACTTTCTGCTTTTGACACAATTTTATTAAAAGAAATTGATTTTACTTACTGAGACTATTACATTCTGCTGAAGGATAAAACATCATACCTCATATTTGTTCCTGATTTTTGGTAAGAATATTTTTAAAAATTCAATAAGCTGTTGACTGAAATATCCAGTATCATAAGTGTCAGTTCTTTAAAAGGTTATTATTT